>VWYI01009444.1:369369-383387 GCA_013399455.1 Anthoscopus minutus
AGAGAGGACACACACACACACACAGGGGACACACACACACAGAGGACACACACACACACACAGAGGGGACACACACACACACAGAGAGGACACACACACACACACACAGAGGGGACACAGGGGACACACATGACCTTCTGCTTGTACCCTAGGGAAGAAGGGCCAATCTCCATGCACGGGAAGTGCATCAGAGCCACCAAAAACCAGCTCTGCAAACCAATACCCTTGGTGCCACTCACTCCAGGCAAAAGCAAGAGCACAGAAAGCCTCATCTCAGCCCATCAAGGTTCCAGAAATATAATTTCCACTTTATTTCCGGAGCCTGGCATTTGTTGAGCATTGCTAAGGAGACCCTCTTCTCTTCTGCACCTTTTTTCCTTTCACAAGCCCAAATGCAAGACCTGGCAGTGCATCCTCATGGGATACACACTGCACAGAGTGCTGCTCTGCACAGGGCCACCTGAGCACAATGGCAACTTGAAATTTGAAATATTTCTTAAAAATATATAAAAGGAGAGAGAGAGGGGGAAAAAAACCTTTTCAACCAAGCCATTTTTATTTTTACAGCAGTTGCAGCCAGCTGCCTGGCTCAGTATCTGATACCTGCCACGTGTGTCCTTTGCTACAGTGACAGCTACAGAGAGGGAGTTGAAAATGTTCAAGCAAAAGATGTTTTGTCATTTTGTGAAGCATTAACACCTCTCAACGCTTCTAAAGGACATTACAACAACTTGGCTGTGGATCCAGACTCTCCAGCTTAAATTATGGATTTTATAATACTCTGAACATCACTTCTAAAAAGCATAGATTTTGGATGGTCTCTCCTCTGCTCACTCCATAGTCCCCAAAGTCTGAACCAGGCAGATATCTGAGTTTTCACAGCTCTGCTAGGGCAGGAGAAAATCCCATTCCATAGAAAATTGAGGAAAACAAACAGCTGCATGTGAAAATTATATGAAGTCCAAAGCCACTGAGTGTGAGCCTTAGGACAGAGAAACAGTCAGGCAACTGCACAAATGCCTTCCACGTGTTCTGGGTGGAAAGAAACTGAATTTTTTAAAGTCTAACATGGAAACTGCTTTAAGCAATTTGTCATTTTCAATAGAGGCTCTGCAGTGAAAGAGAGATTTCGACAAGTTAAACAACTTCCTACCGGAATGGCTGCATGCAAGGTTTAAACCACTCTCACAGACTCCTTAGAAAAGGAGTATTTCTAATTTTGCCATCCAGGAAGACTTTGAAATGTCACTGCTGTTTGGTTTGACCAGTGCAGAGGAAATGCAGAGTTGAGAGAAGGGGAAAACAATGCATTTACCATTCTGTCATTTTTTTTAAACTTGATTCCAAGGCAGCTACGTGAGCAAGTGCTAAGAAATGCAAATATTGCATCTTTACCTCCAAGAGGGGGGAAGCTTCAGCCACATTTCCTGTAAATGTTACAGCTTAAAGCTCATCTGGGTGTAACAAGGCGTCGATGTGCAATGCCACCTCAAGGAGAACTGAGGCTGAGAGTACCTTTAAGCTAAACCTGAGTTAGAAACAATGATTTATGGCAAAAATGAACATGATCCACTACAATGGATCATAATCCTGACGTCTCTTCTACACCACGGACTCTGAGGAGAAATAAGTACCCAATAAATACTCCCCAGTGTTTCTGCCACCAGTTCAGACAGCTATCAGCATTCAGCAGCGCTGCTGCTGCTGTGTTCCAGTACTTGAAAGGTCTGTCCTTTGGAGGCTTTGATGAGGTTCTGTTTATCAGCTGGTGTTGCCAATGGGAAGCCTTTCCTCAGCCAGAGCTCAGGGAGGAGCAGGCTCTGCTTGACAAAGCCCACAGGTTGCTGGAAGATGCTTGAGGTTTATAAAAATGGAGTAGCCAGCGCAGAACAGCATCAAAAGTCAGCTATTATTTGTAAAATCTACCTCCATCTGCAACTAATACCAGAGAAGAGGAACAGCCGGTTTAATTAAGTCTGTAAGACTGCTAAAAAAGTCCCTAACTTTTTGAAGAAGAAAAGTTTTGAACCTTCCTGTTGAGCACACACCCAGGGCCTGGAGGGCAGGAGGTGCTGCAGGCAAGCAGAAACATTCCTTTGTCAGAAATCCACCGACCAATTACTGCATCCAGCACATCCTGAGCCAGGCTCCAGCCAGGCAGCTGATGGAACCTTCCCTGCCAACCCAACTGCACCGTGGAAAAATCCTGTACTCCCTGCCAGGGGCGAGAGAGAGAGCACAGCAAAGAAAAGCTGAGAGTGGGGAGCCAGGCTTCCCTTGTTTCCTCAGCATCCTCAGGGGGACAGCAGGCAGAGCCATCACAGCAAGGTGCAGTGCCAGCTCACCCACTTGGTCTCTCTCAGAGCAGCTCAAAGCACCGCAGGACACAGGTGGCCAGGCTGGGTTACACATCAGCTACACCAAATCCACTGGAAATAGGTTTGGGTTAATGCACTGCAGCCTTTTAATGCTGGGATTGTGACAACTTGCCTGGCTTTTTAGGCAAACAGCAATTTCCACGCTGGTTTAGGCAAGCCTCAGTGCTGATTATAGTATCTTTTACAGACAAGATACAAAAAGCCCTCTGCAATGTGTTACGTTAGCACATGCTTAAATTTAAGCACTCTCATTTTTACTGAGCCTTTTCTCATGTGTAACAACTTCAGCACATCCAAATTTGCCAGTCTGCAATAAGACCAAGATATCCTATCTCAGAACTGTGTAAAAAAAACCTCTTTGTATCTAGCTCCTGGAAAAACTGATACGTGGGTATTTCTAGCATCAACTAATACAACTGGAAAATTGGCAACAGAAAACAAAAATAAGTGGAAAAGTTTCCTTGGCTAGTCCCTAAGCCATCTCTTTTGTAGGTAAAAATTTCTGCCTTCGACATGTTTTATAAGCACAAATTTAAAAAAAAAACAAAAAAACTACGGGACATTTAATGGAAACACTGCTGTGGCAAAGCTCCACCTGAGCAGGACAACCTGGCAATGCAACAGGGGAGCTGCTCCAGCTGTGGCAATTCACCCTTCTCCCCTGTTTCAATGAGGATCTGGGAAGCAGCAGAGCCCCACAGCCCAGCAAGAGGGAGCTGAGATTTGTGGGTCCTTGCCCTTGCCACAAACACCCCAAGTGAGCCACACAGCCTTTGTGCTTGGCTTTCTCCCCTCCACTCATCACCTGAGCTCCTCATAGCCCTCACTCTTCTGCAAGCACTGAGGCAGGGCCAGACCCCTCGGATCCATGCACTGCCAGGCACGAGAGGGCCCCAAACTTCTCACTCCTGACACACTGACATCATGCATGCAGGTATTCACCACATTTCCCATCCTCGTGAAGGAATGACCTTGGGTTAAAGTGCCACCTGCCCCTGGAATGAGGGAGCTAAATGCCATTTGATGGCTTTCAGCATGCCAGAGACCTCTGTGCAGGATGAAACTGGGCACCTTTCCGAGATAAAGTTTATAGGTGTACTCTGCATTTCCCTCCTGCACACTCGAAATGACTCACAGGGGCCAGACAAAGGTCCAGATAGCAGCTGCCCCCAGGATTTGTCAGGAAAAGGGAATCTGGGTCTTCTTCAGCAGCTGCATCACATAACCTGAAAGCCATTGAGGTCTCATGAGCAAACCACCTTTCAAAACCAGCATGCTCCTACAGATGATTTACAGGACAAGTATCACCAGAACAGTTTCACCACAGGAACACCACAATAGTGATTTTCAATGTTTTTACAGGATCAGAGGCTGCCCATGCATCTCATGATGAGATAATGGGCATGGGAACTGTTCTCAGCGATAATGGTGGGGGTTCTTCCTCCTCAGCTTCCAAACAGCTCTGCCAACTACAAATTCTAGCACTCGTGGTGAAATCCATGGCACTGGCTGTTTAGCAGCCTGAGCTGCTGAAATCCTGGGATTAGTTTCCATTAAAGAGGAAAAATTAAGAGTGAAGAAAAGGACATCCTGTTACTTTTCACTGAAGCAGCACTTGTCAATATGGATGCTAAAGTGAAAAAGTTAAACATATACAGAGCAGTCACATATTCTCAGAGTCTCACCCAAGAATTCCAACTATTTTTATGGGAGAAACAATATTTTCACCAGCTCCTCCTCTTGGACTGGGTGCAGGCTGTGTGTAGATATAAATTTTTCCCTTATATGTAACCTCACCAAGCAGCCAACCCTTGGAGCAGCACAGCCCTGATCTCCTCAGTGCCCATCTGGATATTGCTCAGTGCAGCTCCACGCCTCCCACAGAAAGCCAAAGACAGACAGTGGGGGTTTAATTGCCTTGCTCCACCTGTAGCAAACAAAGCTTCCTGCAACATGGGGGATTTATAGACTGTAGCTTAGACCAGACAAAAACAGCTCCACGTGAAACTGGGGGAACAATCTCAGTGTGCCCAGATCTCTTCATTAAAACAAATGAAATAAAATAAAAGGGAAACTACAGTAGATGTATAAAAGCATTTGGCAGCTCAGATCTCCACTTGGAAACAGTTTGATTAATAAAAGCAGACAGTAGGTGACAGGGAGGACTCCACAGTGCACACACACTACACAAAATTAACAAATCACTGTATACCATTGCTAAGCAAGTTTGGTATTTGCACATCAAATAAATACACAGCGTTTGCTGGGGTACCAGCAGAACACAATCTAACAACAACAAAGCAAGCCATCCCCTCCCAGAAAGTAAACAACTTACTGATTTTATTCAGAAACAACAGATTCTGTGATCCTCAGAGTCCCTGCTGAGCAGCCAGCAGAACCTCTGGGCTTGCTCATGCAGTCAGGCTGTTGCTGCTGCTCCAAACCACCACCAGAGCACATTGAGGAGATATTCTATATTAGTCACTTCATTGTTTAAGGAAAAATGCATACCAGGGAAAAGAGAAGGACATGATTCTTTGTTTTGCATCGGGGATGCAAAACAGGGAGGGAGAGAACAAAGCCTGGGCTGGACCAGTGGCTGCCAAAGCCCCATCAGGTGTCCTGTCCTCAGAGCTCCCCCCAGGCAGCAGCACTGCCCAGAGGAGACTCAGCTTGGAGCCAGCAGCTCTCCCAAATTCAGCCAAACTGCAGATTTCTCATCACCCACAGCTCAGCAGAACCAGCTCCCCCAGGGCTGTGCTGTCCCCCTGTCCCCACTGTCCTGGGGCAGCACGGGCTGTTTCAGGCACCACGTGCTAGCAGAATATTCAACAGCAAAGCTGCATCACAGACTCACAGAGTGGTTTTGGTTGGAAGGGACCTTAAAGATCACTCAGTTCTGGCACCCCCTGCCATGGGCAGGGGCACCTTCCACTGCTCCAGCCTCATCCAGCCTGGCCTTGGGCACTTCCAGGGATCCAGGAGCAGCCACAGCTCCTCTGGGCTCCCTGTGCCAGGGGCTCAGCTCCCTCACCCATTCAGTGAAGAACTTCTTGGTATCTAAGCTAACCCTGCCCTTTTTCAGCTAGAAGTCTTTCCCCTTATCTGACCAGCTTTGTAAAAAGCCCCTGTCCAGCTCTCTTGGAAGGGCCAGAAGAAGACAGTGGGCTGTGGGACTGGGGACTGCCACCTGCTCCTGGCTGGTCCTGCAGAGAACACTGCCTGGTTTTGGGGACAGCCTCAGCATGACCAACTCCACCGGTGAACAGGGAAACTCTTCCCCAGCCCAGGGTTTTTGGTATCATTTCTGTATCTTCTGCTGCTCTCCCCACCTCTCCTCCAGCCATCCCTGGCTTTCCACAAGGCTCCAGTGAACTGCTCCAAGCCCCAGGAACCTCCACCTGTACCCCTGCCGTTTAAATTGCTAATTGGGAGTTCTAGCTGTGCCTTTGGGAAAGGAGGAGGATGGGCATGTCCCTTGCTATTTTTAAGAAAAGTCATTTTGCAGTTATTCTGCAGCCCAGGTCCTCACCTGTCCAGTTCAGCCTGTTTGGGAAGTAACTTCCCTCTCTTATTCATCAAAAGAGCTCTGAGACATCTGTGTCTGTCATCACTTTGGTCAAACACCCACTTAGTGCAGGATCTGTACCACTGCAATAAGACAGGTTGAACATCAAAGTTGGATTTTTTTTAAAGTACACAATATCTGCCCAGCTTTGTTTGTGTTTAGGGAGTGGCTGGATTTTAGGCAGCTTCTTTTTCAAAGGCTTTTTGTTAATAACTAAATGAAAAACCCAGAGTTGAGGTTTTCCTCTTAAAAAACAAGCCAGAGATTAAGGATATGAAGAAAGAAGTCAGCCTCTTCCCACTCTAATTGTACTGACACTGACTTGAGGGCTCCAAAATTACAGATGTGTAATCCAAGACAATGAACTCTTTACTGAAGGATTAGCAAACCATGCAAAACTGATTCCTTATTCAAATGCCTTGCAATTGTAAGGGCATCTGTTCCACTTTGCAAGTCATCCCAAAGGCTTTGTTTGTTTTGATTTCCTGTTCCATTATGAAGACAGGGCACTTTGCATTATTTTCACACTGTGTAGTAAGCATTATTGTTTAGTCTAATAAGGGAAAGTTAATGAAAATCAATAACTATTTTTTAAAACCTTATTTTTCTTTTAAATTACGATACAAGCCCTCACAACCATAAGAGCTGGAACTGTTTTTAGCCAAAAGCCAAGTGTGTAAAAACATAACCCAAAACATCAGGACCTGAAGAAAAAACTGTTTTTCTTCTCCAGGATCTACTAAGGGGCAGCTAAAAAATAAAATAAATCAGCAGGTTTAAACAATATTACTAACACAAAACAGTTCAGTACAAATGATGCCAGAGTCAGGGCTGGGGACTAACAGGGAGCATGATGCCATCATTCCAGCTTGTAGCAGCAGAATAGTTCTGGAAACCATTTGAAATGTCACAAGAGGAAGGGTGGATGGGGTGTGTGACCTTTGGAAACTAAAGGGTGGACCACAACAAAAATATCCCATTTACCCTGAGCCATGCTGCTCCTGCAGGGCCAAGAGATGTGCTGGCCCACCTATCTGGTTCAGAAGGAAAAGCAAAAAATTACAATTAAGGAGGGAAAAAAAAAAAATATCCCAATCTGCCAACACAGCAGTGCAATGCAAAAGCTGCCAAAGTGCTCTGGAAGCAGGCAGCCTCTTCCACAGCTCTCTCAGATCAGCAGATAAAGTCTGGATGATAGCCTAGGCTGAAGTTTGTTTCCCAACACCAGATCCTTGCAGGAAACCCCAAACTTAAGGCATCAAAGGCAGCGATTAAAGGCTCTGATTGCGTGGATCTCTGAGCCCCTACCTGGCAAACCACTGCAACAGCTGCAGCCAGGCAAGCTGCACCAGACCAGAGCATGAACCGAGAAAACAAAACATCAAGTGTCAAGAGAGCCAGAGAAAATGATGATAGTGGTGGAAATGATGTTTCTGCAGGAGCTGGTCTTGCAGGCTCAGCAGTGCTGTCACTCAGCACTGAGGAGCTGCTGCTGCTTCCCCTGTCCTGCAGGAGATGCCTCGGGTGACAGCAGGAGCAGAGAGGATCTTCACAGATCACAGGGGGGATAACCCAGCCCTGCGCCCTTGCTGCAAAAAGGTCACTTCATACTCAGTTCCTAAAAGGCAAAAAATAATTTTTTTTTCCACAGCTGAGCTGGAGAAAAACTCTGAAGAAATATGGATGAGGAGGATCTGAAGGCTGCTGCTCCAGGAAGTGGGATGTGGAGCTGGAAGGAGCTCAGACAGGATGCAGAAGTCTGTGTACCTGCCCTCCAAGTACCACTGAGTGCTCACAGCAAGGACCCTGCCTTCAGCTGACATTTTCCCCTCAAATTCTTCACAGTCCTTCTATAAATTCACAGCACTTGCTCTTACAGAGAACCACTACTCTGTGCTTTTCATCACGACATTTAAGTCACTTGCAGCACACAAAGATCAAAACCAAATGCCTCGATTTACAAGATCCAGTCAAAGTCAGAGGAAGTGCGGAAAAAAAAAAGAAAACCAAACACCTGAAATAACTAGCAGGCATAGCTCCTGTCTGGAGTTAAGTAAAGGAATGCAAATAAAAAACTTGGCCAATTATTTTTAAAAACCTCAAGACAGGTCCCAAAGATGCTGCCCTTGCCCACAGCCCAGACCCTGCTAAAGCAATAGGAAAAGCCCTTGAGGCAGCAGCATCTTTTCAGCTTCCACATTACTTCAAACTGAGCCATGCTGAAATCTAATGAGAGAGGGCTCAAATCACCAGCTCTGCACAGCCACAAAAGTGCTGCTCTGAATATCTTTACACCTTAATGCAGCTGCCCTGGGGCAAATGTTTCCCTGTGCAGGAATACACTGCCAAAGGAGCAAGTGTGTTTCTCAGGCATCAGATCAAGAGATACAGGAACAGCCAGAAGAGATGCATGAATGATCACAGCCTGAGCTGAACCAGAAGAAAATGACAATTCCAAACACAGGAATGCAAGGAGCTACTGCTGGTTTGGCTTTCAAACCTGTTAGAAAAAAAGTTCTCACTTTTCTAACACGGAAGATGAATCTTAAATCTCATGATAGCAGGTCAATAATTCACTCATGCAGGAGTTGTAACACAGTCTTAAATACATGGAACAACATGCAGGATGGTGTTAACATCCTATTTTGCAACGGTGTTGAATGACTGCTCATAATTAGACCATAATTGTGATTTAATTGCTCTGTGATCTGACTGGCCATAATGAGGGAGCCAGGAGTCCCATCTCAATGGGTGGAAAGATTAACTTTATTGTGGAAAGCATAACCCCTTTGATGCCATTAGAAGTACCCCATTAATTCCTGGAAAGTTTTATGACAGGCACGATGTGGCTCTCGGGCTTTCTTGTCCATCTCTGGGGTGCTGCTCCGTGGCTCAGGAGAGGATGGATGACTGCTTTGCCACAAGCAGGATCGAATTCTAAATCCTGGCAAGTTCTACACTGTGAATTCAGGCACAGTAAAGACAAGGATTTCCTTAAGACAGGATTTTAATATAAAACATGCACATTTCATGACTACTAAGTGCAGTACCTCTTTAAGTATTTCTTTAAATAAAGAAGACTACTGATTTGTAGCAAAATATGCTCCAAGTGAGAGAAAAAGAGATTCTGCCTTTTTTTACTTTATATTTCACTCATGACTACTCCAACCACCAGAGTTGAAAACAGGCCTTATAAATCTAGAATACAAGGACATCTCCCAGGTTTTCAGGCAGCAAGATTTCTTTCTCTCCTCTTAAAACCCACTTGGGTTCAAAAAGAATTTGGGTCAGATGGAAAAATGACTGAGAGAATTCACCGTGCAAGCAACTGGCACGGAGCTAGCAGAGGCTGAAGGAAAACACCTTTTGGAGCTCATGCATGACACTGCAGAGGTAAACTGGGAAGAGCAAGAGCTCACTCTCTAAACAGCCTCTCCCTTGGCTGGCCCAGCACATCAACCCCAAACTCTGCTCCTCACAGGCACCAGCACTCACTGCTGGCAGTGCCAGGCGTGGGGTTCAGCATCACCACTCACAAAGTGACACTCTGCTTCCCTGTGGCTGCTAAACCACCAAACACACAGGGATTTACAGATGTATCGACTTCTCCTCCTTTTTTTTTTTTAATGTTTTACAAAAAATCCCAAGATAACAAACAGAAGTTTTTTAAAAACCTTCTCTCAGGGGAAAAAAAAAAAGCTCTCTCAGGAAAATAAAAGATTCAAATACCAGCTCATGTAAACTTTTTGAAAGAAGCTGCTTTTGTTCATTTATGTATATGTAACTGAGTTTAACATCTCATGTATAGTAGATGCCAGCCTGGCATTGAAGCACTGAGTCACTGCACTGTATTTCAGAATTTATCTTAGGGTCAAGTTAATGTTTGAAAAGAAACAAATGCAGCTGATAGCACCGGGTAAACAGTGACTGTTTCTGCTTGGGATCACTTCTGCTCCTGTCTGTCCTGTACAGGGCTAAAAAAAACCCCACAAGCACCCTCAACCCCTCCCCACCGTGGGATCATGCCAGCTGCAAAGTCCTATCAAAATTATTAATTGCACAAACTGGTCTCAGCACCTCCTGGCTTCATTGGTCATTAGGAGCTTGGGATCCCGAGACTTTTTTAGGGAAGCAAAGCATTGAAATGAGAACTAACAAAAAAACAAAAACAAAAAACCAAAACAAAGAAAAACCACACCAATTTAAAAATAAATTTACAAGTATATTAACTTTGATAGTTTCCTATACCAAGCATCTGGCTTGGTGTGGTTTGGCACAGGTCATTAAACCAGAGAGAAAAAAAAAACAACTGGAAATCTCTCTGAATGTGCCTATCTCTCACAGAGGGAGAATGAAAACCCAAATACTCTGCTTCAAACAAAAAATGGTCCATTTTTTACAGATACAGTCTTAATTCTTCTCTTTTGGAGGATGGCACAACAAATTTCTCTTCTATTGTGCTGGACTCTGTTAACCAAGATCCACCAGAAGAAATGGTGTGCCCAATTTTGTAACTCATCTATCCAATGCAATCAATTATCAATTTATCAAAGTGAGCTATTTTGACAAATGTGAAATGTATTCAAGGAATCTACAATATTCACAGTACAGCTGGGGAATCACTATCTTAAGGCAATGCCAGCTTTACACTAGAATATGTGACCACTGCTCAATTCAATCTATTAATTCCATACTCTCTGACCAAGTAATAATAAAAATGTATTTATTAACTCCACAGAAGTTAAGTGCCAATTTCATCAGAATTTAGGCACAGATGCAAGATGGAAACAGTCATAAAAGCACTACATATTAACCGATGTTTTTTCACACATTTGACAGTTCTGAAAGTTACCAAGTTACATGGCTGCAAGATTCTTCCTCACCCTCCCCCTAAAACAGGCAACTATAATGTACAGTTTTATTCTCAAATGTAATAACAAAAAAAGGTGCATAAGGGGAAGAGGAAGGGAAAATAAGGGGAAAATGAAGGGAAAGCTCCATTAAAGTTCTTTAGCCTTCTTCACTCTTCCTCTCAGGGTAAGCCAAGGACCAAGAAATCCCATATGACCAGCACTAAATACCTGTATTCCCATTAAGAGACTTCATAGAGATTCCTCCTTTTTGTACTTAGCTTTTGAACTTAGCACTCACAAAAGCAAGAAAAAAATATTGCACATGAAACTGCTAAGTCTACAAACTCTGCTTTAATGATAAAGCCCATGCACAGCCTATTCCACCTACATTTCACATCCTAGTCTCATTCACCAGGAGCGAGGTCAGAACTGTTATTTTCTCTGCTCATGCTTGCAGATGACTGATGCAGAGTAAATTTCCTGTTTTTCCAGCCTTGGAAATGTAATACAAAACAGACATGCAATAAAATGTACACATTTCCAGGCTAATATTGCCCCAGCACTTCGGCACCAATCAGTTGGGGACTACAAACTGGGAGGAGGAGGAGGAAAATCACAGGTTTTTCATCAGAGAAAAAAACATGTTTAGAATCTTATCTGCACACTCCTTTGCTGTCTGCTCTAGTGCCACACACTTCCTGTTGAATGACAGTTGCCATTCCCATAATCAGACTTTTAATCAACACAGAAGTAATGCATTTTAATTAAAACACTCTCCTTCTCTGTGCTTATGATTCTGATACATCAGGGAGATCCCTGCTTTGCACAGCGTGCAGATGCCAGGCGATCATTGACAGGCACAGGGAACTGCTTTCCAGACCACAGAAATATTTAGTGATTTAAAAACCAATTATTTATTTCTTTTTCACATTCTTGGCTAGTAAAACATTTTTTTAAAAATATAGAGAAAGAAAAAAAACTAAAGTACAATCGTACAGTAACCAAGGGCTTGGTTCTCAGCTGTAGATGGGAACAGACCACGGTTTAAGTGCATGCCCTGACTTACAGATGGGTTTTGAACCCTTTTCTCCCACTTTCCAGGTAAACCCAAGCAATACTCTAAAACTCAGCTCTCTGCCCATTCTTTTGACCATATCCAGGAGCTGAGACACATTTACCACCAAGTTCTGTCACTTGCAGTTTATTCCCAGGACATGTTTTATTTACACTAGCTCATGTTTCCAAAACAACAAAAACTTTGATCACAAATTGTTTGGCTGGGAAGGATTTCACACACACCTTCCTTTACCCACCAACACTGATCACACTGCAACACCACAAGCTGTATTTTAATACTTCTGCTAAAACAATCAGTATGTAAAAAAAACTCTGCCTAATTTCCTCATACTTTTCTTCATGCTTTTCTCTCCCTCCCACTTGGGCAGGGAAATCAGCAGGCTGAGCTTCCCTCACCACTTCCCAGCAGCAGGGAAAACAGGCATTTGTTTAAGGAAAACTGGTTTTATTGGGGAGTTTGACAGTGTTTGCTGGAATATTGCCACTGAGTCCTGGAAGGGACTAACAAGTCACTGTGCTCTGGTGGATCAGCTCTGGGGCAGGTGGTGGACAGGGCGTGCACAGGGCTCAGCTCCTCTCTGACGCCTCATCGCTGTGACCTGCTCTGGCTCCGGAGGGTTGAAGGATGGCTGTGAAACAGGTGCCTGCAGCCCTTCATCCCAGCTCACCAGTGAGCCCAGGGACAAGACTTCAGGTGACAGTCCTGCCAGCTGGCCAGAAATTCTGTCTGCAGCTACCAGCTGGGTTGAACGAAGTACAGGGAAAAAAAAACTCTCGCGCCACGAGCCAGAGCGGAATCCCCCACCTTTAGGATGCACATGTCTGGATGACAAATGAACTTTCCCCATATGAGAAAACATGAAGAAAACTTCCCTTCCTTCCTGCACTTGGAGCTGACCTCGGGGTGCTCCTCCACCTCTCACACCTCTGGCTGTCCAGCAGCAGTCCTGCTCCTCCTGCCTGTCCAACCAGCCTCGGCGGTAGCAGCAACACCCACAGCTTTTTGGCACTAAGTTTGGCACTAAATAGGAAATCACAAGCCCATTAGCCAGGCCTGTTAGCTAACTTGTTGAGTCTACACAGATGTGAAGTGGCATCTTTTTAAACCAGCATGGGAGGACTCTTCCTATCCTCTTCCCCAGACAAACAGGAGAGCTACCTGTCTGTTCCTTCACCTGCGTGCTGCAGGGCTGGCAGCACGGACGTGCTCTCACCTAGGGCAAATTGGGGGAAAAAAGTAAATCTGAGCAGCCTTTCAGCCAGAGAGGGAAGATGCAGTAGGGTCCAAGCTTTTTCTTCCCACGCTGGCAGCCGGCAAACACACGCTACACTTTCAGAACAAGACTCAATAATCACTCAGCAGCTCCAAAGGATGCTCAGCTGCTGGAGGAGAGAATCCCTGCCCCACTCGCCCATAGCGAAGGAAGCTCCCTCCGCCTCTCCAAGGGTCAGCCGGACACCGAGCTCCCCCGGACGAGCGCGGGTTCCCCGCGGGGAGCGCTGGCAGCTCCGCGGTGCCTTTGGGAAAGCCTCACGCAATTGCTCGCTGCGCTTAGCGCAGGGCAGGGAACTGCGGGGCGGCCGCAGCCGGCTCCGGACGAGGAGATGCCTGTGCATCAGCGTCCTCGCGGAAGATGCGCACACGCGTGGGTGCATGGGCTCCCTGTCCCAGCCCCTGCCAGCCCCTCGCTGCCCCGAAGGGCTGATGCTCGCCACCCCCGGCACCGCACTCGCCCGTGGCCGCCCAGCCCCGCACCCCGCGCGGTCCCGCCCGTCCCCCTCGCACCTTGTCGGACGGCTTTCACCACGATGGGGTCCTTGCAGCTCCGGATCACTTCCAGCACGTCGTAGCGCGGCAGCCCCGACACGCGGACCCCCTGCACCTCCAGCAGCAGCTCGCCCTCGCTCAGCGCCGCCTCGCCGTCCCCCGCCGCCGCGCCCGCGTACGGGAACTCGCCGTGCTCCGCGCCGCCGAGCAGGGCGAAGCCCAGCTGCCCGCCGGGCCCGCGGCTCAGCGCGCACTGCCGCACCCGGCTGGACCAGTGGTTCTTCTTCTGCACGACCCGCGACATGGCGCTGCGTCCTCCGCGCCCGCGGAGCGCGCTCGGCAGGTGCGCAGGGGGCGCGGACCCGCCGCCCGCT
>VWYI01009444.1:383474-472444 GCA_013399455.1 Anthoscopus minutus
GCCCGGCCCCCGCCCGCTCCCCGCCCCCGGCACGGCTCGGCCGGCGCGGCCCCCCCGCCCCACGTGCGGCCCCGGCTCCTCCCCGCTCCCACCGACAACTTTCCCGAAGGGAGAAGTCGCTGCCCGCGGCCCCCGGGCGGCGGCGAGGGTGAAGTCCCCGGCAGGAATCGTCTTTCCCCGAGCGGGGCCGGAGATCGGGTGCTCTGCCCCGCGCGCCCGGAGATGCTCATGTTCCAGGGGATGTGGGATGGCAGATCTTTGCTTTCCCGGGTGGATTTCTAGGATTTTCCCAGTTGCAAACCCCTGCAATCGCTTCTTACCTGCGCTTTCCACGTGGTTGTTACAGGAGAGGACGCAAAGTACAAGTCCTGAGGAAAAACTTGCACAAGCCCGTCATTAAAATGGTATCAAAGTGCTTGCAGAAGGCTGCGTGAAGGTCGTGCTCCTACTCTTAGTTCTCCCCTCCTCATTTTGATTGAATTTGAGACATTAACGATGTTCTCACATTGTCCTAGCCTCGTGTAATTGGTTAGAAGCTGGACAGACTTACAGCGAGGTCTGGCCGCTGGGGAAAGGGAGAGGCATCCATTTGTTTGTCCTTGGCCACAAAACTCTTCAAAGTTACCCAGAACTGGTGCAAGACTCAAAAGCGGGAAATAAGTAAGCACGCACGTACCAGCTGTCCCTTCCAGGTCATGCTCCATGCTTCCAAACCTGAAAGCCAGGCCTCATTTTGAGCAGTCTTATGCATGACCGAACCCCTTCCAGCAAGGAATTCACTTGTCAGATGTGTGCGTGCCCTATTTTGCTGCTAATCGGGACTGAGAAGTGACACAGGGAAACAAAGAGTCTGGTCTGGCTCCCTGTGCTGCCCTAATGTGCGCTCAGACACTGCAGCCCGCAGCCTTTCAGCGCTGCGCGCGTCGCTTTTTCCTCTCCCGTCTCGGCAGGCAGGAGCTGCGATGCGGGAGAGGCGGCAGCCTCGGGCTGCATCGGTACTTCGGGAAGAAGCTCAGCCTAACATCGCCTGATGCTGGTCCAGCTGCTCAGCCAGGCTTAGCCCACAGACCTAAGAGAGGTGACCTGGGTACTTTCCCTGCCCTGCACCTGTCCCGGATGGAACAGGGAAGCCTGTCCTTCCTCACCCCCTGCATTCCATCCCTCCTTTCCCCAGCTGCGATCTCATCTGGCTGGTTTGGAGCGCTCCCGCCGCTGCAGACGCTGCGGTGCTCGGCCCGAGCGGCACAGCCGCATGCAGGCGGGGCGATGGAAGCTCGGCCGGTGTCACACAGCGCAGCAGAGACTCAGCTCCATCCCCTGCGCCTCAGGCACCTCTGGCCACGTCTCCCTGGGGAGCAGATGGGACTGCCAGGGCTCAGGGAAGTCCTTCCAAAGGGGGAGGCAGAGCCTGACTTCTTGGGTAGAAGTGGACTGATGAAGCTCAGCGTACCTGCTG
Organism: Anthoscopus minutus; assembly: GCA_013399455.1. Taxonomy (NCBI): domain Eukaryota; kingdom Metazoa; phylum Chordata; class Aves; order Passeriformes; family Paridae; genus Anthoscopus; species Anthoscopus minutus. Next base: position 384,931 of record VWYI01009444.1, read on the forward strand.
GGTCTAGCCCTCATTTGCTTCCAAGAGGTTTCTTTCCATTTGGAACTTTGATATTTTGTTTTCATCCTTAAAGCTGAGCTGGTCCCTTATGTTGGAGTAGCAATAACTGCCTCACTTCTGCTTTTGCTGGCTCAGGAACCAGCCGCCCAATTTGTCATTTTTAGGATGACATCACACTTTCTATTGTGCCTTCAGCAGTAAAGAGTGGATTGGTCATCAGGCTGGATCCCCTGATGCCTTGGGTTTTGGGTTTTCTGTTCTGCATTAGTGTGTGGTTTTGTTCAGGGTTACTGAGATCCTTTCACAGGGGGATGAAGGCACAACAATCCTACTCCAGCTGGGACTCAAGGACATTTTTTCCAAACTTCAGGCTCAAAGTAAAAACAACGTGGAAGGAGGAGGTTGGGCACTGGGACTCCTGTGTGCAAATGGACCCAAAGATATAAAATGTGAGATCTGGGGCCTGGGCCCCTCCCTTTGCCTCCATTTTGTGCCATCCAGGCAGAGCCACGATTTGTGACACTGGTACTGTCCAGGTGTGGCCTTTGAAGGCCTCAATAAATCTCCTTTATTCTCCTTAACTCTATCTGGCTTCTACTCCAGCTCTTCCAGGCATCAGCCCTGGGCAGTAAAAGCTCCAGAGGCCTCCAGACCCTGCAGAGCAGCAGCATGGCTTGTGGGGAAGGGTTCATCTCTCATCTGTGCACTGGCTGATGGTTGTGTCACACACGTGAGCTCGCGGTGCAGGGAGCCCCTTGTTCACAGCTGAGAGCTGGGTGTGACGTATTTTCATCACCATCATTTTGCAGGATGTCTTATGTGACAGCCCTGCTAAGCTAAAAAATCATCTGGGATCCATGTGAGCATCACATGAGCTGTAGCTACCCTGAATAGATTTTACAGAACTACTCGTGTCTCATGGAAAAAAATTTTTAAAAAGACTATTTGGAAAAACAAGATTTGATAATAAAATTTATGAGATGACAGACTTCCAGGGGCCCTTTTGGGATTGCTTACAAACACTGCAGCTATAATGAAAGTGTGAGCTGTCCCCATTGTAATCCTAAATGCTGTACTCATGCCTGGGCCACCATGTTCCTAAAATTGCTCTTGCTGATAATTAACAAAACCAGCAAACCTCAACCAGAACTTTATCTTGATATTCAGATTTTCACTTACAGTTTTTCTCCTGGACCAATTTCGTACCATTTTATCTTCTTGTTGCATCCAGGAAAAGTCATTCTGGATAAGCCTAAATCCTGGAAGCTGGCACTGCTTACAACAGCTCAAGTATAGCCAAGGGTTTTTGTTGTCCTGATTGCCAACTCTGTGACTGCACAGCACCTTACTGCTGCAACGAGATTGTTTCAGGGCACAGCACCTCTATTAAAGGAAGCCCTTGGTCTGAGTCCTTGACCAGTGGCCAGGCTGCTGCTGCCCAGAAGGGTCCCTGGCACCAGCTGATGGATAATTGGGTTATTGCTCCATACAAACCTGGCATTGCATCTCATTGCAGAGCCTGGCCTCTCTCCCAGGGACAGTGGTCCTGCCTTTGCAGGACATGGATTTGACAGACTGTCTTCACCTCTAACAACTGCAGTTCTAATCATGCTACTCTCCTTTTTGTGAGGGTCTCTAAGCACTTCACAAACAGTAATTAGGGATTTTCACAGAGCACCAACCTGGGGAACAGCTGAACGTTAACACTGGGCAGGGAGAAGCTCAGGACACATTCCTCATCTGAGGACAGCTCGCTGCAACCATCCTTCCTCACCTGCAGCAGCTGGCCCAGCCTCATCTCACACAGGTCTGCATGCTCCTTACCTGCTCACAGCCCATGAATGCGCTGTAAAATCTCATCTGGGTGGGCTCAGGCCTTTAAGCAGAGCCCAATTCCCTCGCTCTTTTGTCTGCAGTCACTCTGGCCCATGCATTGGCAGCTGCTAATTTGTCAGGATGAGAAGGCTGATGCTTTCTTCCTCCTTCAGAAGGTGCTCTGCATGCTTTGGGCCCAGCTACAAACACACAACAGCTCAAATGGTTCTTTCAAATAGGGTATTGACCCATGGTCTTGGTCTCAAACATCTCTGAAATTTCGTGCTGTGTCCTGGATTCTAAAATGGGTCAAAGCTCCCCCAAGCATCAACTCATTCTCTCAGCTTTCCAACTGAAACTTGAGGAAACCACAGTTTTACTTATTTTGGAATGGAAAACCATGTCTAGTCGCTGAGAATGTTGTGGGTTTATGGCAGTTCACAGCCATGTGCTCCCACCAGACAACATAACAAAAGATGACAATGATTAAGAATACAAATAAAAGTACAGATTATTTAATACAGCAGAATTTATTCTCAATTTCCAGATAAACCCCAAACCTTTGATATCACAGGCCTCAAGGCTTTGAAAGCCTGAGAACATAGATCCTGGAAAAAAAAGAGAGTAGAAAGACTCTGAACAAGATCCAGTTTCTCAGACATTGAAGTTTCCTGTTGGCACACTCACACTACAGAATCTGTCAGTAGGAAAGCCATGCATTGTGGTTATTTCCCAAACAAGAATTGTTTTTAAAGTCATCCCACTTAACTCTCATTGGAGGAGAATTTTCTGTGCAGCATCCAGGATTTCTCAGCAGACTGGTACTGCTCTCTGGTAGCAAGAAGGAGATGGGCTGCTGCTGCTTTGAGTCCTGGCAGACATTTCAACAGGTGACCCAGGTACTGAACAAACCCTGTGTTTACAGAAAAACTTCCACGTGTCAGGACATGAGAAGCTCTGGTTAAAGCTGAACTGATCAGCCAGCACAGACAGGTCCTGCCTGAGGTCAGTGGCAGAGCAGGGCCAGCGAGGTCCATCCCAAAGGGCAGCCCTTGTGTAGGACATTTCCAGCCCCCTGCAGCAGGGCTGCCTCAGAGTGAGTCTGTGACCACGGGGTGCTGGGAAGAAAAAGGAAACTCGCCCCTTGTTGGGACTTTGTGTCACCTTCCTCTACAATTTATTTCAATAATATCACACATAGAGGAATTAAAGCCGAAGATCAATCCCATAACCATATTAAGACACTCTGGGGTGTATTTTATAGGACCATTAATATACTTCTTGGGTGGTTAAAGTCACCCACAGCATAAATTAATGGCTCCATAAAACATGCTCTATCACATCCTATGGCTTAAATAACACACAATAGGCTGGGTATGTTGGGATGTGGTTGAGATTTTTGGGTGGAAGCAAAGGCTCAGAGTGACCACCTGGAAGTGAGGATGCCAGCCTCAGGGGCCCAGTCACTTTAAAAAAAAAGCTAGATTCTAAAAAAATCCAATGCAATTACAAATTGTAGATTTAACTAACTTTCACTAGCACTTGTATTTCCAGGTTTATTCCTTTCATTCGGGCAGATCTTCCCTGCAGAAGCCATTCTGCTCCAGGGTAGGATCGTTGTGGGTGGGGCTTTTTGGCATGGAGGGAGCCAGGCTTGAAAAGCCCTGAAGAAGTCGAGCACAGAGCAGGCAAAGCCTCTTGGTTAGAGAAGGGATCAGATTGGCTTTGCAAGGGAAGCTAAGCCTGCCATATGTTTCAACTTTTTCAGAAAGAAACTTGAAGGAAATGTCAATACAGTGCCTTTTGGGACAGATTTTATTGGAGGTCTCTGGTATGCACAGAAGTGTTTCAGAAGAGGAAAAGGAAAGAGGGAAAAAAGGAAAGAGGAAAAAAAGGAAAGAAAAAAGAAAGAGGAAAAAAAGAAAGAGGAAAAAAGGAAAAGGAAGGGAAAAAAGGGAAAAAAGGGAAAAAAGGGAAAAAAGGGAAAGAAAGGCGAAAATGGAAAAAATTGAAAAAACTGAAAAAACGGGAAAAAAGAAAAAAAAGAAAAAAGAGAAAAGGAAAAAAGGCAAAAAGGAAAAAAGGGAAAAAGGGAAAAGGAAAAAAAGGAAAGGAAAAAAAATAAGAGGAAAAGGAAAAAAGGAAGGAAAAAGAAAAAATGTAAAGAAAATGAAACGGGGAAAAAAGGAAAGGAAAAAGAAAAAAGGGAAAAAAGGGAAAAAGGGAAAAAGGAAAAAAAGGAAAAAGGGAAAAGGAAAAAAAGGAAAGGAAAAAATAACAGGAAAAGGAAAAAAGGAAGGAAAAAGAAAAAATGTAAAGAAAATGAAATGGAAAAAAGGAAAGGGAAAGGGAAAAAGGGAAAAAGGGAAAAAGGAAAAAAAGGAAAAAAGGAAAAAAGGAAAAAAAGGGAAAAAGGGAAAAAGGAAAAAAAGGAAAAAGGAAAAAAAGGAAAAAGGAAAAAAGGAAAAAGGAAAAAAAGGAAAAAAGAAGAGGAAAAGGAAAAAAGGTAAAAGGAAGGAAAAAGAAAAAATGTAAAGAAAATGAAATGGGAAAAAAGGGAAGGAAAAGGGAAAAAGGGAAGGAAAAGGGAAAAAGGGAAGGAAAAGGGAAAAAAGGAAAAAAAAGAAAAAAGGAAAAAAGGGAAAAAGAAGAGGAAAAGGAAAAAAGGTAAAAGGAAGGAAAAAGAAAAAATGTAAAGAAAATGAAATGGGAAAAAAGGGAAGGAAAAGGGAAAAAGGGAAGGAAAAGGGAAAAAGGGAAGGAAAAGGGAAAAAAGGAAAAAAAAGAAAAAAGGAAAAAAGGGAAAAAGAAGAGGAAAAGGAAAAAAGGTAAAGGGAAGGAAAAAGAAAAAATGTAAAGAAAATGAAATGGGAAAAAAGGGAAGGAAAAGGAAAAAAGGAAAAAAGAAAAAAAAGGAAAAAAGGAAAAGGAGAGGAAAAGGAGAGGAAAAGGAGAGGAAAAGGAGAGGAAAATGAAAAAAGTAAGAGGAAGATGAAAAGGAAGGGGGAGGATGAAGAGGAAGAGGAAGAGAAGAGGAAAAAAAGGCAGGAAAAAGAAAAAAGGTAAAGGAAATGGGGAAAAAGGGAAGGAAAAGGAAAATAGGAAAAGGGGAAAAGAGAAAAAGAGGAAAAGAGAAAAATAGGAAAAGAGGAAAAGGAAAATCCTGGGTTTTCCTAGTCTTTCTTGAACATGATCAAGCTATAGAAGAGGCAAATTCCCCTTTCTAGTGTGGTAGATATCGAGTCTCATTAAGTGTCATTCTTCCCCAGGAATTTTTCTTTGCTATTTGAATGTCTCCACATGAGTTACCAAAGTCTCTTCAGAAGCCACTAGCTGTGTCCTGCTAAGATAAGCTCTCCCAAATCACCTGTCTCAGCTGATAAACCTCCACTTTTCCTCTTCTGCTGCGTGCAGCAGCAAAGGGCTCACCTCTGATTTGTGCTGCAAGAGCCCAAGGCACCAACACCCACCCAAACTCACTTCAGCTCAAGAGCTTCATTCTCTCCTCCTTTCTTATCCTCCTTGTTCCCTCTGCAGACACAGAGAGCACCTCACTGCATCCTTGAATTCCACCAACGCTCTGCTGAGGTTATGGTGGTGCTGTTCCCTGCCCTTCCCCTGCTGCCTCACATCTCCAGTCCTCTCCTTTCTATTTTCTCTATGTATTTGCAACACAGAACTTGCTATTCATTTCCCCTAAAAATCCTGAAAACTGAAGCTGTATCAGGAAAGATTTCTGCTTTAAGGCTTTATGGCGCCAGAAAGAAGAGGCAAAGTCTGAGCTTTTCAAACATGCTGCATGCTGAGTAAGTTGGTAGTCTCTTGTGGTGGATTTGTATTAAAGTCTAATGGCTTAAATATGGAAAAAGATCAGGGAGAAAAAGCTGGGAATAACCCATGTCTCCCCACAGCAAAGGCTGGTTCAAACAACTTGAGTAGAATTGTTGATCTCATGATTTGGCCTGAAAATAAAACTAGCCACAAAGGCTCAGCTTCCCAAAATTACCTGGCACATGGGGTTGTATCTGTGCAGTATCTTGTCCACTAGCTCCACTTTGAAGGGGTTTGTTTTTCTCAAAAGTAAAGGATCAATACGCAGAATATCAATAGCAATTCTGTATACAGAATAAACAGAAAAAAAATCCCTTTTCCCTCATAAAAACACTGAGTTGAGGAAAGATTTCTGTAATAGAGAATTGATTTCATCCTCACAAAATATTTGTCCAAGCACCTTCAGCAAGATTAAAAGAAATAAATAAAAAGGCAGCAGTAAGGCACAATCATGGGGCAAGCTGAAGGTTTGGGAAAGGTGTTCCTTTGGAGCAGTATTGATACACTCTTCCTTCATGGTGAGGAGGAGCTGGGAAATCCCTCTCTGGGTCAGAATTACAATCCTGGCAAAAGGCAGAAGAGACAAGGCAGCAGCAGACAGCACAGCCTGATCCTGCAGCCATCTGGGGCCTGGCTGTACTTTGCTCATGAGAGTAATTTACAGGCATCAGACAAGGCACATGTGTAAGGCTGAGAACACAAATATTCTCAGGAGCAGAGCCAATTAACACACCACGAGATATCACTCAGTGATTTGGAAGATATACAAACCCCATCTTGCTTTTTGAAGCACTGAAGCAGAAGAACTCACGGCGGGGTCTGATGCTGCATCTTCACAGGAACATCCCCAATCAACTTGCTGCTCTCTGGTCCCACAAGAGCATCTTTATGTTAAAGCAGCTTCTACTGCACATCTGAGCTTGGCCCAACAAAAGCAGCAGCTCTGATACAAGGAGCAACCCTGCCACACCATACCCCCTATGGAAAGATGATGATCATCATTATTCTTTATATAGAATAACAGCCAGCAGCCTTGGCTGGGACAAACGGCTCCCAGGGCCAACCCGGCCGAACATAAAGGGAGATGCTCCTTTTCTCTAGACAGTTACAAAGAGGGATTTGGGGCCTGGGAGCAGGTCAGTGGCAGCCAGGATTGGGATTCCTGACTCCCTGCCTGGTGTCCTAATATTAGCTCGCATTGTCTCCCAGCCCGGCTGCCGCTCTTTCACATGAACCGCAGGCCCGAATTAGCGCGTCTCGCTGCATAAGCTGCCAGCCCATCCTGTGTGCTAAATTAGTCAGGGGCTGAGCAAACATCATGGGAACAGCTCTCCTAGAGTGTCTGGGGGCTAAGTTATTCCTACAGCATTGTTTGCTCTGTTTTCTAAGCATCATCACCAAAGTATGACGGGCTGCATCCTGGAGCTGGCATCGCTCCCCACGCGGGCAGGGATGAAGGCTGGCTCAGTGGTGGCTCTGCTGGGAGCCAGCTTGGGGAAGAAGTGTTAACAAATGAGCTCCAGTGGCAGATGAGCAGGCCCAGCTGAAAGCAGCAGCAGCACCTGCCGGCCTCCTTGGCGTGGTATTTACAAGTTTCCTAAATTTCCTTCCTCGTGCTGCACTCAGTGCCCGATGGGCTGATGGGTTTTTGTCTGCCACATGAGCTTCTTATCTTGTGCCCTCCAGCTACAAGCTCAGGACTTGTGTAGCTTCACAAAAACACTCAGCCCTCAGCACAAGGGGGCTGGGGCTAAAGGGGCTTCAAGCCAGTGCCTCCAGCAAGTTTTGGTTGGCTTAGAGTCCATCTCCTCCTGCTACCAGGCGCTGACGGCATTCATTTCCACTAGGCTCATTAGCCAAGGCTTTAATCAGAAACAGAAAGATACAGGGGAATCACATCCAGCCCTGTCTTTGGGTCATGCAGCACATAGCCACCACCTCCTCCCAGGTGAGGGGCTGCTTGCAGGGCACAGAGCAGCAGGGAAAAGGGAAAGAGGGGGTCGTGGGAGAGTCTGTGCCCCCGAGCAACCAGCCAGCCAAGTCACAGGACTGGTTTTATAAGGTGCATGCAGGGTTTTGGACAGCAGCTATCGAAAGACAAGCGACTCATTGAATCTTATCCCTTTCTGGCAGCAAGATCAGTGCAGTCAATTAGCTGTAAAATCTGAATCATGTCCCTGGCAGGCAGGCTGGGAGAGGAAGCAGCTCCACCTTCCTGCTCTGCCCACAGGGGTCACGGCATCCCCTGCACGGCTGCGCCGGCACCGCCTGCCAGACCTGTCCCGGGCAGCCACTGCTAGGGATAAATCAGGATATTGCTCCCATCACACAGCGGGAACAGCTCAACTCCCAGCTCTCAGCATGACATCATGGAGGCTTTCCACAACCCCAAGACCACTGAGCAAACTCTGGGCAATAAATCCATCTATAGAGCACCACCTCTGCATGGACACTGCATCTCCATACATCCCTCAACACCCTTTTACTGCCAGGCTAGTTTCTTATTTTTTTTTTTTATTGCTATAGAATAAAGTCTTAAAACTCCTGATTTGAATCAAACGAGCTTTTAGGTGAAGATCCAGATCCATGAAAGGAGAATTGCGTTGTACAACAACAGACACAGTCCATTGCCCAGCAGAGATCCAGAGCTGGGAAAAACAAGCCCATCAGAGCTCCTGCAGTGAATTACTTGCCCTTGGGAGCTGTTGCTCCCCAGGGACTCTTTGGAGACAATCTCTGAACCAACAGAGTTGTGTTTGCAGTTGTGTGTTGGCTACTCCTGGCATATCTGTTCCCAGTTTCCACCTCCCATATGTGTCACTGGGTCCTGGATCCAGCCTTTCCGGCTGGAGATGAGTCATCTTCACCCTCCTCAGTGTGACAGGGATTAGACCCAAGGCATATTAGCAAAGTTGAAGGCTTGCCTTGGACCAGGGCCAATTTCAGCATGTCGATAATTTATAAAAACACATTGCTCTCCAGCCAAGCAAGTTTCAGTTCCTAGATGATTCAGCAGCAGTGCTACAAGGAAATATGGATGTGAAAAGTCCCTGAAGGAATTTCTGTATAATTCTGCATTGAAGTAAAAAGCCCTGAGACCAGCAGCAGAATGGAAATTGGGAATTAAGGATCATTCTTTCTGTGCCTGCAGGGACTGCTAAAAGCTGGGAAATTTTTAGTGCAGTTTCAGGGCAGGGGGGAAGAAAGAGCAAAAGCAGAAATCACGGAGGTGGAAGACCCTGAGAGGGGAAGGAAGGGAAATACAATTCCTGGTTTTGCTTTGGCCACTTTGCACCAGTTGCAACTCTGTTGTCACTAAAAATATTAAAATCCTATGGGCAGATAACAGGAAAATTGGAATGAGAAAACTCTAAAAACACATTTTCAGAAGGCAGCTTGGAAAATGGGAAGTATAGAGAGCCAGGGACAGCTCCAAAGCCCATCTGAGCACTTTGGGTTTTGGATTTGATCCATGCCTATTTTAAAAAAGAATGAGAAAAGAAAATATAAAAGGAAAAGTACAACATAACTGCCCAATGTAAATTAATTCCTGAAAGGGCATGGCAAGCCAAAGATGAATATTTCATCTCTTCTGACCTCTTTCAGTTCATTATCCTAATTGTAAGCTTCAAGACCACATTTCTCTGCATGCAAAATCACCAGGGATGGGATGGCACGAGGTGCAAGAACCCTCCTGAACGGATTCCAGCAGGAGATGAAGAGGACAAAGAGCTACAAAATCACTGAAATAGCATGGAGTAACTTCACATGGGGTTACTGGACAAATTCCTGTTTGCTCACAACATTTTCCACCCCCCACTCCCTCCTTTTACCCATTGACTCTGACACCACTTGCCCTGAGGTGCCCAGAAGAGCTTTGTGAGGTCAAATGGCCATTTCTGAGCAGCCTGAGCCAACGCTGGGCTCACACCTTGTCATGCAGAGCAGTCTCTTCCCCTCAAGTGCTGATTTCCAGCCTGCTGCTGGCAGAAACCCCACTCTCACCTGTGTGCAGCTTGGCAGCCTTCCCAAAGGCTCAGCATCCTGCAGGATGCAACCCCAGCACCAAGCCAGCCCTGTCTCCCTCCCTGACCTGCCTCCATCACTGCTGGTTCTCCACACAAGCAGCAATTTCATCCTTCTTTCCATAAAGAAAATTGATTCATGTTTTACTGTGCAGCACAGACCTTATATCCTTACATCCATGGGAATCCCACCATAGGTTCCCTGACATTCAGGACTGGCTGCTGTACTCAGACTATTGGAATTCCCTGGATTTTAACTTCTGCTGGTTTTAATTGTTGCTCAGCACTGACATTTGCAAAGGATGCTTCTTTTCTCCTTTTGTGCAGAGACTGTTTGTGCTTTCTGCCATCTCTTCCCTGGAGCTCTGGCTAATGAATGCAGCATGCTGATGACCCCTCCATTATAAATAGTTTAATATTTTTAAATAAATATGGGATGGTGCCATGATTGTGTGGGTATTTCATCCAGCCTGCAGCATGAGGAGCTGGCACTGGCAACCATGGCTTTATTTGTCATTCTGTTGCTTGTTTGCCATGGGAAGCAAGGGAAGGAGCTGGGCTGTAACAGGGAATGGAATAACACAGGAGCAGATGTGTTATTCCAAGTGTATCACAAGGAGCTGCTCCTCATCCCAGCATAACAGATGATTGCAATAAAGAGACAACTTTTAAGTTGTTATTTGGATTCTTGAAGCTACAGGGCTGCAAGATTATTAGCTGAGCCCCAGTGTAAACCAGAGGAAGGTACATGGGAGGGAATTCTGTTATATCATGTTTCCAGTGTGTTGCAACAGAATTAACACATTAGCTTGACATGTTGCTGATATAATTTATTCCTAATTTCAGAGCAAAATGTACCCTAAGCAGTAATATTAAAAACCAAACCAATAGCAAGAAAGGAAAAGAGAAAGGAAAAAAGCCTGAGATCAGGTCAAATTTTTCAACATGTTAATTGAGTTTTCAGCCCATCAACTTCGGTTGTCCTAATTTCCCTTCTTTCCTTCTGGGTGTATCTGGATTTTTGCTATATGTAGATCATGTGGGTTAGATCTAAATTTGCCTGTCCCTCACAACCACTTCTCAGGCAGTAAAAACCTCCGGGAAAGTTCACCCAATGGTACCCAAGGACTGCCTTCACTCCCAGGTGGCACAAAGCCAGGATTGATGCTCCACCACTTCCACTCCCAGCCTACGGTTTTACCAAGGCATGGGGTGTGAACAGGGACTGCTGCCAAGGCAGTGATTTACAGCAGTGCAATCCATCCCCACGGACAAGGAGGAGCAGTGAGAGCTGATACCAGCTGTTCCCCAAATGTTTCCACTGAGGAGCCAGCTTCTGTGCTTAAAAACCCAGCTTCCAGGCTGGAGAAACCTACTTCTCTGATTGCAAGCTTCCTCCTGCAGCCAGGCATCCTTCATGCTCATTGTGCTGCTGCCTTCCTGCTAGACAGTGCTCCCTTACACCTGCCTCCCTCAAGTGTGCACAACCAGACCCAAAAATGTGCCCTCCTGCAATCCACCCCACCCAGGTAAGCACCTTTTCCTTGCCAAATCGTCATGTGAGCCCCAGAGTGCCAAGCCCAAGCCCCATCAGCCTTTCTTCTCACGAGCCCAGCTCACTGAAGAGCCAGGCAGGTGCTCTGCCATGGAACAGGAACAATTAGACAGCCTCCTGCAAATTCATGGGGAATGGAGGGGCAGGATTATTTTAAGTGACTTTGCTCTGAGATTAATGAGGAGGCAGTCTGAAGCTGTACCCAGCCTCTCAGCTGCTATTTCTGACTCTTTCCTCCCTGTGCAGCTTCTTTCAGTGGTGGGGTCTGCAGCAGCATTGGAAGGGAGGTGTCTCTACACACCCCAAGCCTCACCACCACATGTGCATTTACCCCTAAAATGGGGAGTGCTGTTCATTAAAATATACCCTGGCACAGCCTGGGTTGTGGATGTAGATATTAAGAAGGGCAGAGCAGCTGGGTGCCCTTGGGAGGAGCAGAAAACAGCCAGCAGCTCTCCTGCCACAGTTTCTTGGCTTTAAAGAGAGGGAAAAAAATCCATGTAACGAAAAAACCCTTTCAAAAAATCGGCTTTACAGAGATCAAGGTAACACCTGAGAGCCTGGAGTGAGTGCTGAACCCAGGAGCACAGCAGAGAGGTACAATTACCTAATTGCCTCTAAATGGTGTCACTTATTAAGTGTTTTGCATGGTGCCAGGGCCTCTGGAAGAGACAGTCCTTGCCCTGAGAATCTCCCCCCACGCCACCCTGCCTGTCAGACTGGCTCCCATGAGCCAGTGACAGTCCTTGGGGGGCCCATGGTCCTGCCTACCTTTCCTTCACTCTCTCCTCTGCTCCCAAACAGCCAAACACTTGCATTAGTTATGGTTCACTGACTGCCTGAATTTATACATATGTATGTAAAATAACCCTATAGATTTAAAATTCCTGTGTGAGACAGGATGGGCATTAAGTGCTGTGTTATTAACCACTGGAAAACAAACCTGAGAGGATTCATTAAGCAAGAGGGCAGCTGGGAAATAAACCATTTCCCCCATAGTTTCTGAACAACTACAGTTCACAAAACATTAAATTCCTAATTATAAGCCCAGGAAGTTTTAATGTAAAAAAAAAGTGACTTGTGAAACAAAGTATGGGTTTTTCTGCTCATTAAAATATCCCCTGAGTATCATTTCCTTGCCCTTAGTCCTGAACCTTAAGGTTTTCACAGGTAAGTAGGTAATTAACACAAATCTGGTTCAACTACACATCTCTTGCAGCACTGTAGCTCTGGCAGTAATGGAGCTAGGATCTGCTGGATGCTCCCTTTGGGTGCCAGCAGCACGGGGCTGGTTATCCTGGGGTGTTCCTGGAGCACAGGCACTGGGAAGCTGCATCCTTGGGAAAGCTTTTCAGACCAAAATATATGAGAAACAGAGGGGCAAATCTCTGAGGGCATCACTTTCCCTGTGAGAAGCAGCAGCATTTACACCCCTGCAGATCTGCTCTAAAGATTATTCTTCTCTCCAAGCAGCACTGAGTGTTCTGTGTCAGCACAGACGCCAGCTCATGGTAAGAATCCTGCCTGGCAAGAGGGCTGGTGGTAACACACAGCTCTGGCTTGGCTCAAAGCAGCTGTGGTGCTTGTCAGAGAGGGGTTTTGTGGAGTCAGCTCTGTGGTGGGGAGGAATGGGGCTGTCAGGCAGGTTTGGATCCATTGGGAGAACAAGTCCCATTTTCACCAGGCCCCCTGAGTGAAATGACTTCTGCAGTGCAGGGGTTAGACTGATGCCTCCTAAACCAGACTGGGAATCTTAATCCTGGGAGCAAGTCAGGCAACCTCAAAAAGCCTCAGAGGAGGAGGCATAGTCCCTTCACATCAAACAAGTCCCCTTTATGGTACCTTGCACCCAGAGGTGAAGCCCAGGGCATGTTTCATTTTAAAGGCAAGGGCTTTCTGCAACTTGCCCAGCTTCATGCACCTCTCCAAAGCCAAGCAAATCTCAGCACCAAGATCATCTGCCTTCCAGCCCTACTGGGCTGACTGACAGCCACCCTTCCCTGTGCATTTAAGTCCAGGGTTTCCTGCATTTATCACAACAAATGCAGTCATATCTGCAACCACAAGTAGCAGAAGGCAGGCAAAGCTGGAAGCAACTTCCTTTTCATGTGGGAAGCAAATCTCCCACTAATGTACTACAGCCTTCTGGCCCTCCAGCCTGGAAACCAGAACATCAGCAGCAGGAAGCACAGCAGGCAGAACCCTCCTTCAGCCTCAGACTGAATCCAAACCACCTCTGCACGTGGTGGCTCCAGCAGCAGGACCTTCTGTGCTGAGGGACCACAGCTTCACACCTCCTCTGTCTGCCCCAGCCACAGGGAACTCTGGCTCACCTCTCCTGAGACAGAGGCTTCTCAATTGCAAGGTCCCAGCCAGAGCTGGGCACTTTGCTCAGGGGACTTGGTGATGTTTGTTTCACCCTGAGTGGAGGTGTTAGGTCCCCCAGGGCAGCTCCATCACCCCAAGATTTGTGGGGGCAATCCCTGGGTGCTTAACAGCAGCTTTCCTACACACCACTTCCAGCAAACAAGTAGTTTCTCCCTGAAGTTTTGGATGAAAAATAAGATGTAAAACTAAGTTATCCAGTGTTTATGTACATAATTCCCTGTGCATCTGGATCAGAGCATGACTGTGGCCTCTTTATGCTGCATCTGATTCCCATTAGGTGCTTGTGATTCCTTCTTGATAAGGTTTTATTGCTCTCCATGACACTCTGAGCTGTGGTCAGGCTCTTTATTCTCTGCAACTGCCCTGATGTGGCCAAGGACAGCCCAGCCCAGTCTGAGCTGATCCACAGCAGGCTCTGTCAAAGGACAGCCCTGGTGCTTAAGAACTAGAAATAAAGCCAGATCTCTCCAAAGTTAATTTTGTGAATTGGCTGCTGGGGCTTTGCTTACAGTAACTGAGACCAGAGCAGGGGATAAACCAGAGGCAGAGCCTGTGCATGGCCTGGGGCAGCACAACAGCAGAGTTTCCTTTGCACCAGGCCAGGCTCTGAAGGGATTCCTTAGCAGTTAAACTTTGCATGACTCTGTGGGCAGCACTCCAATAAAAGATATTTTGCAAATACGTTTTTCTTTCTGTGAATTACCCCACTCCTCACTCTTCTTATCCATGCACAAAAGCAGATTACAACCTGTTTCTGAGTGAGCAGGTAAGAGACACAAAGGGAATTTGGCTGATTGAGTGTTAAGCCTCATCTTAAGCGATTTTAGTATTTTATTCTTCAGAATCTTGGTTTCACCAGAGAAATTAATGTTCTAGGATATGCACAGAAGTAGACCAATTTCTTTCCTATAATTATTGTCACCTTCAGTTGAGGACGACACTATCAGATCCAGGCTTTGATGCATATCAGAAACATCCACCTGGATAGCATTCCTGTTTGTAAAATGCAGATTTACCTTGCAGTAATCAACAGCAGAAAAGTTTAACATACTTAAAGATTTCTTCCACTGACAAAGGAACAGGAGAAATATAGATTTACCCTAAATTGGAATTTATGACAACCCTACAAAAACAAGAAACACACAGACAAAAAAAACTCACAAAACAACCAAACCAAGCAGTTTTTCATGAACCACTGAGATATCTTGCAGCCCTCATTTTCTTGTAGTTTCCAGCAACCAGTTCTTGTGAACAAGGGAGTAGACCAAAGCAACAACGAAAAAACCCCAGCTCCTTACCACCTTTATGGCTTATGGGAGTTGAAATTCAAAAATTTCCAGAAACTTCTCCTTGGCCTCCAACTTATTGCAGAGGAGTCTGTCTCACATGCTCTTCCCTGCTTCTCATTTTCCTCCTCAGCACTTTCTCTGTGCCAAGAGATGAGGTTTTGTGACTCTGTGCTGCCTCTATACCCCTTATCCAGCACCCAGTGGCCAGAATTAACTCCATTAAATTTATAAAGCAATTAGGACTGGGTGAGCAATTCCAAAAAAACCTCAGTGAAAGTCCTCTCAGCTTTTTAAACAAATTCATTCCAGCTGGGTTCATGCTCCTAGAGCACTGGCTTCCCACACGGATCCCAGCATGGGAGGTCAGAGGCAGAGAAGGTTTTGCAAGGGTGGATGTTGAGGGAGAATTAGAAGCCATATGCAAATCCTGAGCTTAAGTCAGGGGCTGTGCAAACAGGAAACCCTCCCAGGCCACAAATGGCTAATTAAATCAGCACAAGCATGGGGTCCATGAACGAGCAATGGGTCAGGGATTGGGGGGAAAAAGCATTCATGGAACTGATTAATCAAAGGGAGTTGTGATCTGTCTGCAAATAATTCAAGTGAGCTGTTAGAGCTGGGCAAGGAAATGTTTTTCATGTGGAAGATTCTGAAATATTTCTCCTAGCTTAGGACGAAAGGAATAAAAGCTGAAAAGTGAAAGAAAATTCAGACAAGGTCCATCATGAATCTGCTTACATTAGTTTGAGATGCTTCTTGTTTCCTCTCTGGCCTCATTATAATTCTGTTTTATAATTATTTCACCTTTCAACATCAAGAACGTGGTTCAGATTGCATATCTGGAAAGCAACTTCATTTTAAACATCAAAAACATTTCAGAGGATTAAAAAAGCTTTATCAAAACATCTATTTTCAAGGTGAAAAAAACATCTTCAAGAAGTCATAGTTATTTCTGGGGGAAAAAAAAAATCTCCCAGTTAAAAATCCATGACCCTCTCAGTCCTTTTTCTTTTGCATATTACTGATCTCTAAAGGCAAGAGCCTTGGAGGAGGTCAAGTTTTCTCAGTTACCTGAAATGATACAGCCCATCAAACAGCATTTATTAATTGTATTATTAATGGTATTGGGAACAGAGCATTAGCAAGTGAAGCAGGACAGGAGCACCACAGTTCTGCAGCTCTCACATCTCAATCCACAGCTCTTCTTCTCATTATCTTCGTGATTTAAATGAGGTATCAGTCAAACCCTCAGCACTTCTCCAGAGACCAGACTGGGGAGATGATGTTTCAGTGGACCCTCAGGATGGCAATGGGGTGGCTCAGTTCCCATCACAAAAAGCTGTGACCCAAGCAGGGCACAAAGGCAATGAGGGTCCCTGCTCTCTAGGACTAAAAGTGAACAAATGTGCAGTTGGTCCTGGAGGAAGCACCATGTAATGACCTGGTCTGACCCCAAACACCCTTAAAAGTCTCCCAAGGGAGGCCCTTGAAGGGTTGTTTTATGTGTGAGTATAAAGTAGGCATTGATTAGGGTTTATTAAGATTTAAGATAACTTTGGCATACAGAAGCAAGGAGAGTGAGTCAGTCAATTTTCATCATTCTGAAAGTTTCTCTGCCACGTCTTAATGACATTTAATCAAATCTTCCATGAGAAATATTTGATTTGGTTGATTGAGTCTCAAGAAATGAAGTTACAAAGTTTGTCTGACTGAGGATGGTGTGCAGCTCACAGCCACAGGCTGCTCGAAGTGATTGGCTCAGGAGTGGGAGATGAGACACCCTCTCCAACACCACTTATTGACTACATGGGTGTTTGGATTAAAAACTACCATAGGAAGAGGGGCAAAACAGTTGCAATCTGGGTCTCACACATCCCTGCAGTCCAGCATCTTCATTCTTTTTGATCCTGGCTGTGTACGATTGCCACGTATTTCACCCTGACATGAGTACCTTTGTCAAGGTGATTAGCAAATTTTTATTGCTTCTCTGATAAAGGTGAATGAGAAAAAGCTTCAGCTAACATTGCCAAAGCCTGAGAAAGGATTACTCATCCTTCACGTCTGGATGTCAAAATTAGTCTTACACAAAAAGGCTGTTGGAGCAAAAAAAAATCTTAAATTTTTAGGATATGATTTCTTTTAAAAGGCTGTCCACCCCAGGATCTCAAATCAATTTAATTAGAAACTGTAAACTTAATTAGACATCAGAACAACCCTGCCACTGAGGCAAATCTCTGATTAATGGAAAAGTGGCTATCAGGGGCCAAATTCAGTCCTGGCCAGACTGACAAAAGCATCAGAAAGACAGACAAAACAGCTGAAAAAAGGCTGGAACAGAAACTGCCCTCATGAAACACTGGATAGATGCAACCACCACAGACCAAAGTCGTTTTGGCAAGAATTCCTTGGAGGAAGAAGCCCAAAATGGCACCCTGAACACCCTGTGCTGCTGCCAGGAGTGCTGGGAGCTTGCAGCAGGGTGAGGTGGAGCCAGGGGCGTTCCTCCCCTGCTGCAGGAGAAGAGGAACAAGCAAACCAAGGTGTCCTCAGGCCCAAGGGCTTCTCCCTGTGCCCTGCAGAGCAGTGTCACGTGGGCTGCACGTTTTGTCCCCAAGGCCTGGCCCAGCAGCTTGGTGACACGTCACCTGGGCAAAGCAAATAGCACTGCAGATAACCCTGAAATAGCAACTTGTCTCAACAGTTGGCAAACTGTTGGAAAGGTGACTTTATTTTGCACTATGCCCAGGGACAAAGGACTGGCAATTTAACGACAGGGAACTGTTTGATTCCTGACTGGCACTAGAAAAACTGGCAGAAGCACCACCTGGCTTTTTGCAGCAAAGAAACAAGGTCAAGGACTTTGCTCATCCCATCTGTGATGTTTTCACATGGCAATTTGTATTTCAGTGGGAAGAAGAGGTCTTGTCAGAAATCAAGACCCCCCATCATTGTCCAGGAGAAAGCCCAGGTGAGAGGCAGTGTGTGCCTCAGAGCCATGTGCTCCAGGTGCAGCTCCCCAGAGTCCTCTCCAGGGAAATGCACTGGCAGGGATGTTGGGGGGACACTGGCTCTCAGATGCACCTGGTGCTGCAAAGACCTTCCAGCCCTGCTGAGGAGCTGCTGGTGAGGCTGGAGCTCACCAGACAAGGCTGGGGGATTGGGGGATGCAGAAGCAGTGAGGGTCCAGCCCACAGGGTAGGAAATGAGATCCAGCTCTGTCACAGCTCCCTGTGGTGGTGTTTTACAGGAATGTACTCCCTTTTCCCTAGACACCTCTGTACTTGACTGTCAGTATTGTAACACTAGCTGGAGGCCTTTTGGATGCTATAAGCATCCTCCTGCATGAATTATGCCCTCAGTAAAAAAACAATTTCTACTCCCAGTTACATTAATTTAAATCTTCAAACGATGGTTTTGGCTTTGTATCAGTGCCTTTGACAGACACAGGCCCCCTGGGCCTGGTTTGGCTGCACTTACACAATTTCAGCAGAGCTGAACTGGGAACATGGATTTTCTCCCATCTTTCAGTTTCCTAAAACCTCAGGTGGTTTGGGGAAAGTCAGTGCTGAGGAGTCAGAGCAAGAGGCTGGCAGCAGCAGTGAGGAGCAGTATCCTGTGGCAAGGCTGTGCTCGGGGAGGGGAGCTGGATGTGGGGCTGGGATCTCCTCCAGGAAGGCATGGGCCCAAAGGGGGAACAGCATTTTCTGCTGGAACTTCATCCCACTCCTCTATAACCATCAGTCCCTTCACTTCCTTCACTGTCCTCTGCTTCTCTTCCAACCCAAACCATCCTATGATTCTAATGAAGCTTTTCCCATAGAGGGAATCCAGGTATTTTCTCTGTATACAGAAATCAGGCTCCTTAATGGAAATTCAGCTGCATACTCTACAGAGAAAAAGTTGGCTAGGTAAAGGCAAGGATGTAAACTACAAGCAGAAAGAAGGAAGAGTTTGCCTTATGGTTTTATGAGGCTGGTTTATGAGATGTGTGTTGCTAATGAGATATTTGATGTAGCCAGTTTACTAATGCCAAACTGCCTCAGAAATGAGAAGGAATTTTGCCTGGGCAACAAGAGTATTAATATGGCCCCAGAAACTTGGAATATTTAGGATGGACAGTTAAAAATAAAAAAAAAAATTTAAAAAAAGGAAGAGGGAAAAAAAAGAAAAAGAAAAATGAAAACCCCCTCTGGATTTAGTGTATAGTCGTTAACAAGGCATCCCACAGGTAGAACATGATTTATTGAAAACTGGAGAAACTGTCCTGGTTTTGCTAGAATGGAGGTTTTTGTTCTGCTCAGGGCACTTTATATGAAACAGATGCACAGTCGATATATCAGGCTGTCCAGCAGGAAGCACAGGCTGCATTTGCTGTATAAATTATCGTGTTCTTTGGAGGTAAATGCTATGGATGAAAACAGGGATATTCTTGCTTCTTTAAAAACATTGATTATAATTGCTGGAGAAAAGAATTCCTTTGGCCTGTAGGATGTAGCAGTGGAGAGAACAGTCAAGTCAAAACTCCCTACAGAAATGACTTTCAGAGTAAGAATTCAATTAGAAGATGAGACAATGGGTATATTTGGAATTTAAGATCAGCAGGACGTTGTACTTTCTCAAGTTTCCCTCGGATTTTTTTCTTTTCAAATGGCTGCCCCAAAAAAGCAAAGACATTCAAGTACTTTGAGCTGATAGGAGCAGTAAATCCATTTGCAAACCCCTTCTCTCTTTTCTTGGCAAGGGCATTAATCAGCACTAGGGCAGTCTGAAACAAGCCATGAGATTTCCAGTGATGCTGTGAGGAGCCACAGCAGGGAAAGCAGCAGGACACGGCGGGAGGAGGAGGAATTGTTATTGTTTGAGAACTGCTAAAAATATGTATACAAAAAGCTGTAACGTGGGTGGCTTTTAGTTGGAATTTAGAACGCAAAAGGATATTATGGATTTTCAATAAAAACTGGTGAGGAGTGATGCCATGGGAGGGGATTTCCTGGAGTTTGGTTCTTATGAATGATAGATACGTGAGACTCAGAGCAGAAGTTCACCAACTGCCATTTCTACGTGGCTGTGTTTTCACATGCAGTGTTTCCATGCCTCACTCCCCACAACATTAAAAGTCTGCTGAAAATGAGTGTTCTTTTATTGAAAATGTCAACTACCTAAGCTGCAGGGAGGCACTGAGGAATTCTCTGAACAGAGCAGAGCTAAGGGCGCATCCCCCCTCACTCCATCCTGGCTCTTTCCTTTTTTTTTTCTTTTTTTTTTTTCTTTCATTTAAACTGCATAAGCTGCAGATGAAAAAATATATAAATAGTAATTCTATATATAGTCCTGGGATAAAACTGCTGTTCATTTATGACAGCTGACAAATCTAAAATGGGCAATGTAAGTGCATTACAAAATGATTAAACCTTAAGTTCTCTCCCCACCAGCTACAGGGCTGCATTAACATTACATTACCCACTGAATAATGCAATCTGCTGAAGTTTTATTCCAACACAAAAATACAGCCAAAATAGCCCTTACCCTTCTATTTACAGCTTGTGTCTCAAAAGCCATCTTCCTTGTGGCAGATTCAGCTTCCGCTCACTCGCGTTTGCTCAGAGTCAATAAAACAGGAATCCTGCAGAGCTGAAGTTGGTTGGAAGCATTTTCTTGGGTTTAAGCCACATAAATGGCATGTGCAATGGGCTTAGGTCTCTGCTTGCAGAATTACAGAGGTATCAGACTACATATCCCTGGGGCTGGGGCTGAAATCAATACTGGGTACTTGGGAGAGACATAATGGGTTCAATCTGACCAAAACTTTAATTACAATTTTCATTATGACACCGACTTTTTCTATCTCTGGATCTCGCTGAGCTTAGGCAGAATGTGTCAGAGCATTGTGCAATGGCATGTTGAATATTGCCATTATCCACCCTTCACCCTGGAAGCAGTTCCCTGCAGCAGGCCACAGGCAGAAGAGGTGGGTGGAAACTGAGCCCACTAACCCAGCCACCCTTTCCAAGCTGCAGAGGTGACACAGCCACACTCTTTTTGTGATCTACCATCCTTCTGTGCTCTCAGGACTCATTGATAGCTGCTCATTCCTTGCTCATTCATTCTCGTCATGGCATGACACAAATGACAAGATGTGAAAAAAAAATATAATATGATGAAGGAAAAAGGAGCCTGGCAGAGAAAGTTACAGTTTTTAGTTTGTTTTTTTGCCCAGCATAAGCAGTTTTCTCTGTCTGGGGGACAGCAGGCTGGGATTTAGGATGCAGGTTTTGAGAAGCCAGGAAGAGGGAATGGTCCCTTTGGTCTGCCTTTGCACATGTGAAAGGCTCTTTCACCTCCCTCGAGGTCACATTCTGCTTTATAGTACTGACACCACTTTATACACCATGGTCCCCTTCAGCTCTAGAGAATAATTAAGGAGAGCCCCATTAAAATGCAATGATTTTCATCTTTCCTTGCCTAGGACACCTGGGATTTAGCCAGGAGTTGCCCAGGGCACGTGTTCCATCGAGCTTCCCAGAGAAGGCACCTGAACAGTAACTCCAAGGGGAATCCCCCTAAAATAGCATGGGCTCAGATCCTATAGCTAATACCTATTCTCCCAGGAAACTCAAAGCCATGACTGTAATGAAAGGCAGCTATCAGACTTCCATTTTAAGTAGCCTTAGTTCAGAGAGAAAAGAAACAGCATCATCCCATTACATATGGAGAGTGTTTTCTCTGAGGAAAAAGAAATCACTGGTCTTTCAAAAAGTACCATTCTGTCAATATTGCTCCTGTTCACAAAGAGGAACTGTCAGACAATTCCAGCTAAAATTGGCATCATACTAAAACCTCCATATCAAGACTTGAATGAAACCACGCTGGAAGCACTCACAGTATTGCACTTTCACCCAAAGTTTCCCAGCTGCTGATTTGATCTGTGGGGCATCGATCCCTGCTCCCTCTGAAAGGCTTGATGGCTTTTTCCTCTGCAGCAGCATGCACAGAAAGGAAGAGCAAATGAAGAGCAGGGAGGTTTCTGGGCTCCCCAAATCCATCCCCAGGCAGCCACCCACAGTCAGTACCTGACATGTGCTGAGACTCAGCCCCTCTGCAAAGCACCTCCATCCATTAACACCCTACAGAGCAGGAATGGAGGTGCCTGAATTACCTAAATGAAGCAGCTGCTGTAGGAGAGAGGGAGAGGTGTTTTCCTGTTCAGTTACCTGACTTCATGGAGGAATTGAGGGATTTTTTTCTATATTCAGTCCTAATTATGAAGCTCCATTAAAAACTGCGTATTTCTGCTGCTTTTATGGGGTGCTGCCAGCAGCAAACTACACTCAGATATGAACCCCAAATTCCTACCAAACCAGGGTGTCCTCTTTTGCTCCTTGATGTCTGTGGGCAGGGGTTGGTACTGTGGGAGCTGCACACACCATGCAGCCTTTGCCCATACAGATCCTGGTGCCAGAGAAATTCTTCCTGTGTGACCAAACCAGGAGGGAACTGGAACCCACTCCTGCTCCTGCCACATTCAGACTTCTCCAGGGTACTCCTCTTTTCTCTTCTGCCTCCAAGATCTCTCTGAGGATCACAGTTTTCCTTCCACTCCTGCTTGCTGCGTGGGTCCCTTCTCTTGCCCCCATCCTGCTGTGTTCCCTGGTGGGTGATGGTGCCCAGGGTGTGAAGCCACACAAATTGTACTCTCACTGTTATCATCCTGTGGCTCCCTGGGGAACATGCATTTCTTTCTCTGCTCTGTCTTGGACTGACAAAACTCAGCTGCTGCATAGTGGCAGAGTTAATTAAGCTCCTCTCCAATTCCCTCATTGCCCACTGTTTGAAATATACAATTTGTTTGCCAGCACCTTGGGGTGTTATTGCTATCATTTACACCATTCACTGGTATATAAAAGCAGCTGTTTATTTATCAAACACAAGAGCTTTTAGGATTAAAACAGAACATCTTGGGGTCTTCTCTGATCCTGGCCAGGCTGTGTGCTGAAGGGAGACTTTGCTTGGCATGGAGCAGGGCTGGGCTATGAATGCTTTGGCTCGTGTCAATGCTATTCCTTTTCCATTTAGTTTGAGTCTCTTGTTGCTGCTCTTTTGTACTTGCAAATTGAAGGGAAGTAATGCAGACAAGGAGAGAGCTTTTAAAGACTGAGGGAGCAGGATTTGATAGCCCCATTCAAACAATTCTCCCATCAAAATCCAGTTTTCTGACTCAGAGATAGTCGATGTTCAGTCCATCAGATGCAGGGGAATAGCCCATGGGGTCAAGGACAGTTCTGTAACAGACTGTGCTGGAAAGGGGAGAAAATTCCTCCCAGAACTGAGCCAACACTGGCTATACCCAGAGCACCACGTTTAAGCACCCTGTGTTGCCATACCAGCTGTAGCTCCAGACATGTGCAAAGACACCCCACCAGGCTCCTTCTAAATGTGACTTTTAGAGAAAGAATCACAGTAAATCTACCAGGACAGAATAAGCAGTGATAGTTATGTCAGTTCTTTAATCCAGCTGCAGTAACTGGCTCAAGAAAAGCCTCCTTTAAATCCCCCTGCCTTGCTGCAGGCAGCCAGCAGGATGCTCTGATCAGGAGAGTGGGGCACAGCCAGACCAGGAGCTGCACACTGGTGTAGTGTTGGTGCTAATGCAATTTAAAGTGGATAAATATTAAAAAATAGGTGCATGGTTGGCTGAGGAAGAGTAAATCACCAGGAGCCAAAGCATGCTTAAAGAACAGGATCTGTAGACATCTCCTGTCTGAAGGATTCCGTTTAAGTGTGTGAGAAGCCATCTAATAAAGCTCCCAATAGCACAGACCATTTACTTCACCACCACAGGAAAGGAGACTGGGATAAATGAGTCAAATCAAGTCTAAATTTCTCTTTGCTTTCCCTCAAAAAATAATATTTTTTAAAAAGTTAGTTTGCTCAGTTATTCCCAATAACCCTGTGCTCTGTCCCTTCCATATCCTATGACTGCTTGAACGTGCACCTCAGGCCAGCACAGATTCACCCACCTGAGTCAGCTGTTGCTGTGATTACCCAGACCAGTTCTGCAGCACTGAGCCTTGGCCCCTGAGGGATGCACTATGCAGAGGGGAAGCACCTGAGAGCATCTTCTGACTTGTGGAAGACCTTATATACCTGAGCTATCTCAGGGGCTTAGTGCAGTTGTATTACAGTGCCTGGAAAATTAATATGCCAGCATGTGTGCCCAGCTAGGAGTCTCTTAATAGAGACTTCTTGGCTTCACTATGATAATGGTGTTAAGTATAATCTGACATACAGCTGAAGAAAAGGTCTCTGAGGAAGCCCAGATGCACAAGTGCTGGCAAAAAAATAAACAAAATACCTTCCATGTGGTTCTGACTGCCTGGTGATTTTTATATCTGAGGGCAGCTGTGTATTTGATGCTTATTCTAAGAAATCACATCTCTCCTGAGCCTTTGTTCAGTGTAAGGAGCCTGCTGGCTTTTATTATATTTGTATTGACTAGAATAATTCTGCCTTGTGGGCAACTGTGCTGCACTTTGAGAGGGGTTCTCTGAGGATAAGAATGGCTGGTAACAGATACAGGGCTCGCTCAGAGCCAGACAGGCAGCAGAGCAGCGCTGCAGTGCTCACCAGTTCTGGGGAAAGCTGAAATCCATGGATGCCAGCGCTGCCCAGACAGCCCAGAGTGGATTAAGGGCTCAGTTCCCCACCCTCTCACAGCGAGGGGGTTGGCAGTGCTTTGTGGCTCGCTGCCTTTGAGCTTCACTCTCACACAAATAAATACATGAGGGGTCTGGTGGTGAAGCATTCATCCTTGTATTGACTGTGATTTTGGCTTTCAGGCAGCAGTCTGTTCTTTTCCCCTGCAAAGGCAGGCACGCAGCCTTGGTGTCTGAGGGGTGGGAGTGGAGAGGCAAAGAAAAAGAAGTTGAAGAAGTGATGGAGTTTGTGTTTAACAGCGATGGATGCTGCGTGTGCCCTGAACACGCCGGTGCCAGCGGCCAGGGCAGCGCTGCCTCTTTATCAGCAGGGCTGTGCAGCTCAGCAAAATATATTACCTGTAATAATGTGTCTCATATATACAACTGCCTTTCTGGATGTGCTTTGAAATGTTTAACGATGTGTGGCTGAAATGGAACGATATCTTCCTAATGAAATGCAATGGAAGGAGAGCTCGTGCACATTAAGACATCTTATCTGTATTGGCAATTAATAACCTGGGAATTAAAACAAAGTATAAAACCTAAGAGTTTTAGCTAAAACTCTTAGGTTTTAGCTAAAGCCACGGGATATGGGCAAATGGAACCCAGTCAGGGTTTCCACAGTGGTTTGCTGTAGTGAAATCCAGATGTCAAGGAACTCCACTCATTTCTTTTAGACCGTGGACTTCTCAGTGATTTTATGGCCCTCAGCTGTCTTGAAGTTCATATATTCATATAATTATATTGCTATAGATTTTCCTCTCAAGTCTGTGGACATGTTTTAAATTAAAATAGTCAAGAGGCAATTGCTGGAGTTACCACATGTTAGAGTGAAGACTAGACTGGATGCATCACAAACATTTATTCCAGGACCCAACTACAGTGGTTCACCAACTTTGTGACTCAAATCTTCACGGAGCATCTAAATCAAGTTCAGTAACTCTTGCAATCACTTTGATAGCAAATTAATGAGTTAAACTCAATGCTTTTTCATAAAGAAATGCATTTCCTTACATGACAAGTCACAGAAGACCGGACATTCTCTGAGAAGTATGCAATTTGGATTAAAAAGTCAAACCCTAATGCATGGTTATGATAAATATTCTTTGAGGAAAAAAAAATCAGTTGAAAATCTGGATTGAATTGGATTATTCAAAGTATTAACATAAGGAATATTGAAATGCTGCTCTTTGATTTTGCAAGATTATTTTAGTGGATTCTCCTTGTAAAGATTGTAGAGAAAAATAAAACAAAGGCTAAAAGTTATTTAATCCCATAGTCTCCATTTTACACATAGAGATCTGCTGATAACCCTTGGCATATTGCTCTTGCACAACTGCAGTAAGTGAAAAGAAAGGCTTCAAGTTTGCAGCAAAGTTTCATTGCACTTCAATATAAAGATAAATTGTTTTTCAGTAAGAAGTTCACAGCATGCCTTGACTAGGCAGAAATATAATTTGCATTCTTCTATAAAGAACTTTAAGTTAGAATCATTAGCCAACTTATATGATTTAAGACACAAAGAAACCAATATATGATTAAAAGTAGATCACAGGGAAGTGACTGTAAAATTGAATTTCAAATGAATTATTTCAGAAGACTATCTTCATCTCACCATGCCTTGTGGTACGTATTTCACCCTCCCTAAAGATTTAATAAAAGCATTACTCTGTCAGCACTTGGTAAATATTAAAATAATAATACATGCCATAATGACTTTGCAGACATTACTAACATGTTCCGATCTGCATAAACCTTGACTCTCAAGTTACACCAAAATTTTAAAGAGGAGGAAAATGGTTTCCTGTTCCTACACCATTTACAGGAGGGGCCGGGTTAGCAAAAAGCTTTGTACTGAGCTGGGTCCTTGTCCTCATCCCAGGAGACAGATCAAGTCATGATCCGAAGGTGCACACTTGGCTTCAGCTGCTGACTTTTTTAGGGAAGGTTTCTGCCCCACCTGGTACCAAGCAGCTGCACCTATAGACCTAGCAGGGGTTGTTTGTTCAGGGACAAAAATGCACATTATAGTAAGAGAATGGTACATTGTCCTAGCAGAGGGACCTCTGGAGAGGCATCCCAGGCTGTGCCCTTGAGCTGGCAGCTGCTGGAGTGTGCTGCTGTGCTGGGAGGGAGAGCAGGAGCTCACGGAGAGGGGACTTTGGGAGACACAAGCAGTCGGAAGGTGAAGGGTTAGGGGCACTGCTGTTCATCAGTGCCCGTCACACAGGCACAAGGAGCAGGGATTAATGGGCAGCCAGGGTGTATCAGGCAGTTTCCTGACTTCACATTTGTGTCCTGTTACCGTGCAGGAGCTTTAGGAGACGGAAACTAAAGGTGGGAGAAGAGATGATTACGCTCCTGGCGAGCAGGAAAAGGTTGCAGTGTCGTGGCTGCTGCAGAGCTGGGCTCAGCAGCCCCTGGACACGCAGAGGCTGCGCTGCTGCTCACACCTGGAAGGGTGGGCCCACAGCCACACCTCCTCTGATACATCCCAAGCACTGGGGCACACTTTGGGAATGATACCAAAAAGCTCAGCCTGCACAGCTGCTGCAGGAAGGTGTCAGTGGACTAATGTTCTGTAATACACAAGGGGCTGACACAAGTATTTCTTCTGATTCCTTTCTAAGCTACATATTATTTCCACACCATTGCCTTGGACATTTGCAATAGAAATTGAAGCACATTTAGATTTAGTGTTTTGGTCTAAAACCAGAGCTAAGTGAAAATGGTTTCTTATGCTGCTCTGTTGCATTGCAGATCTGCAAATGGGGCTGCCACAAATGGGATGTGCCACATCCACTGAGGCCACATGGGCAAGGGAAGGCAAGCGAGGAGTTGAGTGGTGAGAGGCAGGAGCTGGGCTGGAACACAAATACAAAACAACCCAGAGATGAGAAGGCACCAAAAAGGCCTTGCTGCCTGTGGGACCACATAAAACCTCAAGCACTGTCATCTCTTTTCATCCAGGTACCTTAACTGGAGACAGAGAGCTGTCACTGTGATGAGCCTGTGGGACTGCCCTGCAGAGTCCCACATCAGACAGCTCTGTGCCCGTGGATCTGCACGCTGCTGACACAGGGGTGGGATGAGGAGAGGGGTCAGTGCAAGGGACTGTTTGAGCTGTCTCTCCTAGGAAGGTTGAGCTCTCTGGTGTGCCAGAGGAATGGAGGTGTTATTCCTCAGTGCCCCACTCTTGCTTTTGTCTGGGACACACACTTACACAGCCAAAGAAAGGAATTACTCACTGTGCCAACCTGTCTGAGCAATCTGCTCTTTAATTTTGATACTATTATCTCATGTTCAGTACCTAATGCAGGATGATTTCATATTTTAAAATATTTTATAAAGAAGTGTGTGTGTGTGTGCTTATGACAATTGTAATAAAACAATAGTTCTAGTGGGAAGAAGAGCCAACACATTTGCAATTCCCTTTCCCGTAATACGCAGTAATTCAGCAATCCTGTCATGAGATAAGAATTACTTTGACAAGAATTTTCTTTTAATAGCCCTGCCTGCAACAAAGTAAATTCCTTTCTTTGTCATTACAGCTTCTGGCCTGCAGTAAATGCCTGAAGACTGGGTAAAACTGTAAAGGCAGCAACCTGCCATCACCCACATAAACAGCGCACACACTGCCATTGCTTCAGAGGCCTTGAAAAGCATTTAACATCCTTGAGAGTTTAAATAAAGGCATTAAAAGACTTGGAAGTGTTAAAGCTCCCCAAGAACCCTTAATTAATTTTGCTGATTTATGCCTTGCACTAAGCATGGGAGCATGGGGCTGAAGCAAAGGGTACACACTGAGAGCAAAATCAAAACCATTTACTTGTAGGAAGCACATGGACAAAAGATAACATGGACAGTCACTAAAGCTAAGGAACTATGGCTGTTGGGTCTGAAGGGTTAGTCTGGGAACCTGGTGGGATATCTGATACATTTCTTCATGTGAATTAATGCAAGAAAAGCAGCACAGACAGTTCTACCCAAGGCCAATCCCATGTTCATATCTGGGTCTGCAGTAACAAACCTCTGCTGATGGCAGGAACTGGCTGAAGCACCCACCAGGGCTCCAGGTAACAGGCAGTGGTGTGAAATGTGGCTCCTGAACAACATGGAGGATCTCACTGGCTTTGTTTGACCTTGGAGCTTCTTCAGCTTGTTGTTGCAGTACCTGTCACAGCTAATGACAACTTCCATTCTCCAAGTGCCTGCAGCATCTTTTCAGTCCAAGAGATTGCCTTGGGAATGTCTACCAAGCTGCTGGTTTTTCAAAATCCATGAGCTGTTTTCTCACATTGTTGCTCCATGTCCTGCTCGTGTCACCTTCATGAGTTTCTTAAGGCATCCTTAGCACCAGGTATCCAACACCACACAGCTCCCCGTTCCTTACTCCCTCTCTCAGGAATGTAACTCACATGCAAAGTATGACAACAATTGTAAATCTCTAAAGGTCACTGGCAGTGAAAGCACATTCAATCCAAAGTGTCTGCAAGTGCTTTAGCTCCATCGAGGAAGATACATCTGCAATAAGGCAGAGAATGTTCACAGTCAGCTTGCATTTTGTAGTCCTTGTTCTGAAAAGACAAGACTGCAAAACTGAGCAGAAAGCAAGAATTCCCTGTGATACCCCCAGGTCTGAGCAGCTCTGTGATCATGATCAGGCCCTGGTGCACACCTGGGTATGGGGCTCCTTAAAATGGCAATTTTTCACCAGCAACTAATTGTGCTTAATGTTTAGCAGAAACAGCACAGCAGTCTCAGCAGATGTCTTATCCAATTGATTCTTAGCAAATTCCTCTCTTTTTTCTGCTCCTGAGTGAAAATTGGTTTCATTGCAGCATCTAAATGTGATGGGTATTTTTAGATCTGTAATTTTTCATATGGAGCTAATGAGGCTGCTTTTATTCTATCCAATACAACACACAAATAAGAGCACCAAACTTTCCCAGACCCTGCTGGGACATCAAGCAAGACCACACTCCTTTCCTATGGAACTGCCTAATTTTAGATCGGTTCTTTTCACTTACTACAAGGATTTACAGCTTTTACTTTGGCATTCAACAGACATGCACAATCCAGTTTTCAGCCCTGATCTCCAAATAAAGCTGATTAAAGCCTGAAAATGCTGCTCCTGTTTGAAGACAGAAGGAGAGCCATCCGCCTGCAGTAAACACTCTTGATCATTATCTTTAAAACACTGAGCAAAAAATACAACTCCATATCCTAGGCAACACACAGTAAACATTTGTAACTGAAAAAATAATACAACCAGCATAGTTTTATTTAAGTCTACCCGATTTCCTTAGTGCTTGTGATAAAAAGAAAAAAAACTGAGAGCACATGAAATTCCCTGAAATTTAGGAGCCTGTGTTGGCTACAGCTCTGCAGGACATTGGTTTGCAGAAGGCACTGGTGTAGCCAAACCTTTTTTAGGGCACTGGGTTTGGAAAAAATGGAAACTATGGTTTCTTTACTCCAGGTGCTAAAGCGCAATATCGTGTCTTCTGCTGTCTTGTGAGGAAGAATCAAATGGGCATTTTTGAAGTAAAGCTGACGTCCAAGCTGGCATAAACCAGCTCATTGCTCAGCCTTTAAAAATCCCTACAGGAGACAAAACACCTGCCATGTCCTAAGGCTGGCTGAGACCCAGGAAATGAAGGGAGCTCTCGAGGAAGGTTTTTTGGAAGGAGCTTAATGCTTTCCTAATGCCTAAGACTTCACTCCAGACCATTCAAAACACAACTGAGACCACAGTATGTCAAACTGAGGAGTTGCATCTCATCCAGAACTGGTACAGGCCCTGCAGCTCTCCTGAACTGGCCCAAAGGTCTACAAAAGGAATATCTCTGACCTGGATGGGAGGCTAGGATCAACATCTGCAGGGAGAAATGGTCACCTTGGGCTCCTGCAGCTGCCTGGAATGCCCACAGCTGGTCCAGTCTCCCTGGGGAGCTGTGCCCATCACCCCACACCCTTGCTGACGCTGCTGGCAGCCCCTGCACCTCCAAGACCCCCTTACCTCTGCCAGAGCTCAGACCAAGGCAGAGCCAGGAGAAGTGACCTAAAACCAGTCTAACCAGTCTGCTCTCAGAGCTGGGCTGGGAGCAGCTGGGTTTGACCAGGGAACCTGACCCATCATGTTTTACCACACAATCCAACAGGGGATGAGAAAGCAGCTGCCTCTGCTGCCACCCCACAGAGCGAGAAAAGACACATCCCAGCCTTGGCAAAACAGAACTCCCTATCACACAGCTGCTGTGTAAAGCCAGCCTGGCCAACACAGAGCTGCTTGAAATGGCAAAGGAAGGCAAGCACGTGGCAAGGACACACTATGGGAGAGGGAAATAAGAAAATTCTGACGTTCAGGAGGAGCCAAGCTCTGCTATGCCCACCACGATGACAGAATGGAAATGCTGAGCTGCAAGGTGGCTGTACTTGTGCTGCAAGTGGCCAAGGGTATTTGTTTGTCTCCCCCATGTCCCCAAAATTGTTCCATGCCCACTGGAAAGTGTTTCTTGTTTACAGTCAAAGCAAAGATATTCATTAACAAACAAAAGCAGCCCAAACATTGTACTGGATTTAATAGTCATAGAAGCCCCCAGACACTCCTGGGCATGTATTTCATTGATCCATAAGCTTAAGGTTCAAGGAATTAATTTACTAATGAGTCAATAAAATGAATCCACATGATATTTCCAAAACCAGAAGAACCTCTTCATTTAAATTAGGCCCATTCATTTTCCTGAGGACCATGGGAAGGATATTTTTAAGGGCAGAACACCCACAACATCTGTTATCTCTAACCAGGACTGCAGTTAATCGGCAGTCCCACAAACCAGAACATATATTTTTCTGTCTTTAATGGCTGTTTAGTTTTCTACATTATTAATGATCAGTATAAAGTGTCCAAATATGCCTCCAAAAAAATACTGCCTTTAGGCTGCAGGACTGAGAAGTTTGTGTTCAGGCAAGCAGTGATTTATGCCCGCCAAGCAATGTGTTACATTAGCAACTTCAGCAGCACAGCGTTCAATCCGCTCGATCAGAAAAGTGTTTGTAGCATTTAAGGCTACCATTGATTATTATCTTAGCTGAAATACACATTTTTATGGCCAAACTTGAGCTGACATCCTAGTCTAATAAAATTTCCTGACAATCGATAGCAATTAGCAGAATTTGCAGCTGTCACAACTGATGTGACACAATCGTCTCTTGCACTGTTAACTCTCCCACATGTCCAAACACCTTTTCCTTTCTGTGCTTGGTGGCAGAGTGTGACACGAGCTGTTCAGCAGCTTGGCTAACACCAAACCTCTTCACCAAATGAGTGACCCAGCCCTGGATTCACGTGGCACCAACAAAGGGCTGGGGCACTCATTGTCCCCCCCACCAAAGGGCAGTGCCAGCCTGGGTCTTTGCCAGCCCTGCATCCCTGAGCTCCTCCTGCTCCCGTGTTTCTGGCCAGCCCAGACTCCAGCCTCAGAATTACGGAATCATAGAAAAGGCTGGCTTGGAAGGCATCTTAAAAATCACCTAGTTTGAACCCCTCAGTGGGCAGAGAGGCCCCTCACTAGGTCAGCTTGCTCAGGGCCTCATCCAACCTGACCTTGAACAGTTCCAGGGGTGTGGAATTGTTCAGCCTCCAGAGAGGCTGCTGCCTCTCTCCAAACTGGTGTTTTCCTGCAGGAAATCCGTTCCTAAGGCACAATTCATGAATATAAGGGGGGGACATTACTTTTCAGACCCCGAATTCTTTTGAAAACCATCATGCCAGTTTCAGGGCAATGCAGTAAACAACCCTAGTGCACGAAACTGAAGATCCAACCTGTTTTCTGCTTTGATTCTTTCAAAGCAGTCAATAAGCACACGGCTTACTGGCACCAGTGGCCAAGGGCTGGAGGAGGACACGTGGGCAGGCACTGCACAGGCACTCAGCTCTTTGCTAAAGGGTTTTTCTTTCTCAAGGAGAACAGAGCCCCTGCAGAGGCAAGCTGCAAGCTCTCCCCTGGGCTCCAGAGGATATTCCATGTGATGGCTGAAGGATATCTAATAAAATTACCAAACTCTGAAACAATGCAAACAAACATCAGCTGCAAATTGATTCGAAACCTCTGCTCATTCACTGATCTGTTGCTGACACAAACCTTCTTTCTCAGGCAGGGAAGAAGAAATGGAGGCCACTAATTTGCTCCTGACAGAAAGCAGAACCCAGCTTCCTAAAGATTATGGGAAAAAATAAATACAGCAAAATGTTTCCTAGATGAAAGATTTGAATTATTTTATGCTCGTTAACTGCTTTTCATATCTAGCACACACTGTCATTTCCAGAAGAGTGCAGTCAGAAACTATATATATATAGTTTCTGACTATATATAAAGAGGAGAAAACTTTGCAAGCTCTTTTTGGCTTCAGAGGATCCCTGTTGTTTACCCAAAAGTTAGAATTCAGCCAGTGAATTATAACTTTTATTCCATTCATGTTCTCAGAACTTGCTTTATGTAGAGAAACACCAAGTCACCTGCACTGGTACCTCCATACACATGCACAAAAAGGAACTAAGAGTTGTTACTCTGTCTACATCATGTCCTGCTGTACAGCATAAATGGCTGATCCCACATTGCAGGGGGTTTTTTTTTGTCATTCACACTGTGCTGCTACCACTGAGGTTTGTGTAAAGTCTCCTTGAAACTGGTGGCATGGCAAACTACCCTGCTTCAGGATAGATACAAGAGCATTTAGCTCCTTATGGAGCTGGAACAGGAACCAGTGTCCAAAGGCTGCACACGAGGCAGGAAGGCAGCTGTGAGCAGAGCAGATCTGCACACAGGTAATAACACAGCTGGGAAAAAATGGAAAGATGGGAGGGTTGAGCAGTGTCTGTGCTAGAAAGAGGCTTACAACCACTAGCAGTGTTTTCTGGTGTTTGAAAGATGTGGGAGTTAAGGGAGGTATAAATCTGCATTAATATATATATATAAAAATATCTCAGCAGGATATTTGATATTTGGCATGCTTCCTTGTCTGGACAGCCTGATGCCCACAGCCTCTGGAAGATCAGAAGAGCAGCTCTGGGTGAAGCCTTCATCCCATTGCTCCCCACTGGCAACGAGGGGAGGAGGGGGAGAGGAAAGACAGCATTTGGACAGGGCTTTATACATGAAATTATTACTCAGCCCTAGGTCTTGAGGGAGAGAAGTGCCTTACTTAGCATGTAAAGGTAATGGAAACAAGGACTTAAGTCTCTCTAATGAGAAGAAAACACCACAGAGTTTATTAATTTAGGCTTCTGGAAATTAGTTTGCTGAACTAAAGGGCTAAATAGAGGTATTAATCCCAACCATCCCCACACTAAATTACATGCTCTCCCTTATATACATAATCACTCTCTGTTCAGGGTTTTCCCATGTTGGAAATATTACCATATTATGGTATCTAGGCAATGATTCTCATGCTAGTAACTTGATACCTATTTTTACAGTCCTGCTAAAGTACTGACTAGTACTGCTGCAGTTGGCCCTGAAATCAATTCCTAATGTTACTGTAGGAACAAACATAAAACTTGATGTATTTTTCTCCAAAGGTTAATATCATATGTTTCTGATTGAACAAGGACAAAAATAATTTCCTTACAGGGTGGATTTTATGTCTCTTGTCTCTTGTACAGGTATTGAGGAGGGGAAAACCCTTAGAGGATGAGAATCAGGACCAAGATATTTTACTGTGTAAAATCCAGCTAGGGGAACTGTTTCAGAAAGCTGCTCTTAAAACTGAGACAATTTGGTGTTTCTGTCCATAATCCTGGGGGCAGGTGGCCACATTGCAGGTGACAGCAGCAGTGAAGAAGTCAGAGCTGGAGATGGTGACAGGTACCAGATCACTCACAGGGACAGCCCATCCCAAATTGTACAACTAAAGCTTTCCTTACTTTGTTTTTTTCCTTCTAGTTGGACAGGAGACAGATTTTCAGCCTGCCTGGAGGTAGGTAGATATATCCATCAGGAACACTCTCCCAGCTTTGCAGCTGAAGTGCATCTGACTCTGCCCAACCTCACAGACATTTCACAGGGAAATGTGCTGTGCTCTGATAGTGCTACATGAACCAGCCAGTGCTTCTTTTTGGTATGCTCTAGATTGCATCATCAAGCATGGCTCTTAATAGCTAAGTGATGATTCATTTATGATGGCAGCAGGACAACCCAAGTGAGTTTTTACCTTTTACCCTCCACATAATGCGCTCCGTGAATTCCAGTTTCAGCAAGGTCTGAGCAAATTCAATCATCAGACCAGTACTCAGCACTTTATATGCACAGATCTAAACCAAATTGCTACTAAAATTTTAACAAGACCAGCCTTTTGCATTAACTGTATAACAAGAAACACAAGGTTGCCTCAGGTTTGGGGTGTTTGCTCCACACTGGGTGTAAAGGGCTTTAGTCTCAGGTTGTGGAATACCCCATAATTCCACGTGCTTTAACAGCTGCAGGAGGAGATGGAGGGTCTCCAGTTGGGGCTGGAGATGAGCAAGCTGCAGTGCCCTTCTTGTCCCCAGCTGCTCCATTAAAACAAAACTCAGATGCATTAAGTACATTCCCAATATTGCTTTCCTGTGTAAGCAAATGCAAGCAGGGAGAGAGGTTGTGTGATGGGGAGTGGGACAGGAGATAATCTTTCAGCAAAGGTGTTGTCTGTGATACAAAAAAAGGTGGGGAATGCTTGAGTTATACAAACATTCCTGAAATAGCAGGAAAACTTTAGCAGATGTTTCCTCCGTCTAATTTTCCTCCTTTCTCCTCTTTTTGTGTGTGGCTTTGCAGATCTCTCTGCTTTCTAAAAACCCCTTTTGTATGAAGGGCCCGCATTAAAAATGTCAGGCTTAATTTTTCCAAAAGACAACTGCCAGAAATGAAACCCTAAATGCTCGTTTCAGAGCCAGGCATGCATCTCTTGGGAACTGCTGGGAATCCCACCCCTATTTCTGATTAGGTTTTCATCAGCAGGGTAGGAGCCAAATTCTCAGTTGCCTTAAGGCTTTCATCTCAATGAAAATCAGACTCAGAGGAGCTCTAAGGTATCAAATCATATTTACTGTCTCTGTTAGTTATTGGCAAGGAGTCTGGAAATACCTTGGGATTAGTGTTTTGATTAGAATATGATCATAACTTTATAAAACACAGATAAAAATTATCTCATTTTCTGAGCCAAGAACTCAATAGACTTGAGGAAAGAATAACTTTTAGCAACACCTTCTGCAAGGGGCTTTAGAAAGGATCAAAATCCACTGCTGAGCAGAGCAGGGGGATCCCTGACAATTTAGGACTGGAACAAGGACTTTTGTTGGCTAATTACTCAGCACCCTCCTAGCACAATTTGCCTGAGCACCCTCTAATGCTCTTGGTCACAGCTGGAGCTTGCATAGAATCCATAGAATCTCTTGAGCTGGAAAGGACCTAAAAGGATTATTAAATCAAGCTCCTAGCCCTGCACAGAGCAACCTCAAGAATCACACCGTGTGCCTGTCCAAATGCTAATAATGCAGATGGATGGCAGACAAATCTACACCTCTGTGCTGAGCAGGACATCCTTTGTTCCTGTGGATCTCAGAGGCAGCAGTGGGTCAGCCTGGCCTTAGAAGAGAAAACTAGAAATTTCCACTCTGAAACCTCCCTTTCAGAGAGCAGACACAGCAGATGCAATATATAATACATCTATATACACACACATATATATCTAACCATATCATGGTGGCTGGGGTAAGGGAATAAGCAAGAAAGAGCCACAAAATGAGGGGTCTTTTAGGGTGGCAGGTTATGGCAGAAGGGCTGAAACACACAGCTCCTCCTTGGGTGCACCCCTGGCTCTTCCCTGTGCTTCCCTCCCTGCTCCACTCACAGCTCCCTCCAGCAAAAGCTGTCTCATACATTAGACGATGTATATATGTCTCAGTTTCCTGCCCTCACAGCAAAAAAGGTCCTTAACCTCAGCCTTTATGAAAAGCAGCACGCAGAGAAAAGGCCAATAAAGGACAGATGATGATGAGAACACCCGAGGGTCCTTCTCACCCCTCGTGCAGGGAGGGACGCAGCTACGAAAGGGACCCTATTTCCAAACTGCGTTTTTCATGTGCCATCCTCGGGCTCTGGGGATGTTTCACTAGCGGCTGGACTCGATGATCACACAGGTCTTTTCTAACCTGAGTTATTCTGTGATTTTGCTTTGGAGGGAAGAAGCGCTGGGAAGCCGGGCAGGGTGTGCTGCCAGCCCGGGCAGCCTGCGGGTGCCTTTGCCCTCTGCTGGATAAAGCCAGACCTGCTGATTTTGCCCTGATAACAGATACTTTTGCCAAGGGGAACATCGCATTTAGAAAACAGTTCAGCCCAATGAATATTTCCAAACCTACTACCTTGCTCTGTTGAGGCAGAGGCAAACTTGCATTCAGATTTGGGAAGGAGTGAGTCTGTGAGCACTGCTGGGAGTTAAGGGAGTGGGAGACACAGAAACTGCATTGCACAATCCCTAAAAAAAAGAAGGAAAAAAGGAAAAGTGTCAGGCTGTGTCTACTTTTCTTTATTGTGACCGTCCTTGTCTCTTTGCAACCTAATATACTCACACCAATTTCAAGTGAGCCTATCAAGATGGCAAATCCAAAGTATATTTGAGTTATTGATTCAAACAAAGCAACTCAAATACATCTCACTTTTAAGCCTATTTGCAGTAACAGGATGTGCCATCTGCTTCTTGCAATGGTACAGGCCAGAGACTGCAGTTCCAGACACATATGGAAAATATGAAGGGTTTTATTCATTTTTGGATATGAGGCTTCAGCAGCAGAGGCCACTGCCTTCCAAACCCTGTAGGGGATGAGGAGCTGGGAGCTCCTGTGTGACAGCCCTCAATGGAATTCTGGCTGGAATCCTGCTGAGGGTGGACACGGGGGAGAGGGTGCCAGGGCTGTCTGAAACCACCTGGTGGCTTGGCAGGGGCAGGAGACCACAGACAAGGACAGCAGCCATTCCAGGTCGTGCCAGTGTTTTGGGGAATCGCTGGATGATCCAGTGCCTGGGACCAGCACTGGGAGCTCAAGAAGAAGTTTTGGATGGGAAATAACTCCCAGGGGCAGGAGCATTCTCCTTCTCCTGGAACACATGGGTCAAGCCCACCATGTGCCTTTGGCTGGGTTTGCAGAGGAGGGCAGGTTCCCCTGCTCGCAGCAAACACCTCTGTGTGCATCCCTTGGGCTGGCTGGAATCCTTCTCTGCCATGACACCCCCAGAGGAAGGAGAAATGCCCTGACCACCACCTGGCAGCTTGCAGCCCATCATAACACCAAGTTCCTGCTTCAAATAGCATCCAGGACTATTCACACTGCAGCCATCAACATTTTCACCCCTTCCACTTATGGTTTAAAACTCCCTTAGTTCTGATTCCGGGGGTTAACAAGGTCTGAGGAGGGTAAATGGTTTTTCAGAGGTCACCCATAGTGGCACTCACACAGTGACAAATGAAACAAAGTGGTTCAGACCACCCGTGTACCCCCACCAGAAGAAATCTGCAGGAATGTTGTTTTCTTATCATTCATCAGTTAAAAAAGATACAAACACGAACACATCCACAGTATCATCTCCTTTGACTGATTCCAGCCCACTGCCATTCCAAATAGCTTCAGTGTGAAATCCAGTTATTTCATATTGGCTGTGCTGCACTTGAAAGACAATAACATTAATTTTTATTGTAACAAACAGCCTTAATTAAACTTGCAAAATGAAAACATAGTCATGCAGCCTTTATCCATATTGGAGCTTGGCATTAATCTTTATTATTGTTATTAAGTGTTAAGAAATGAGACTATTTTGATGAATAATAGCAGTGCACACCCAATCAATACATATTTAAAATATATGTTTACAAAAGGCAGTGGCGCTAAGATGTGATTTGTGAGCTCTGAGGCTGTTATGGCCAGACAGATAAATGCCAGTAATTCATCATGCGCTGTGGGGATCAGAGAATTCATCAGGAATACTTTTCATAGTTCTGTGGCAAGCAGGCAGCAGGGATGTGCCTGGTCCATATCCCAATCTCTGTCCCAGTGCTTCATCCTCAGAGATGAGAGGCAAAGCTCAAAGATAAAGCAAGCCTGAAACTTTGCTGTCTGTTCTTGGGTACTCAGAGCTATTGTTTCACAGTAAGGAAAACTGGAAATAAACTCTAAAATTCTTTTGCCTGGTTCTCAAAAGAGATGAAATCTTGGAGAGTTTCAGCTTTGTTTATTATTTCAGTGATTTTTAATTGGAAAATTGGGAATTTATTTCCATTTAGGTTTGATTTACTGTTAGCAACCAGGCCTGAACTGAAATCAAAGGTCACAAAAATGGAAGTTGACACAGCCCATGCTCGGGGGCTGACTCAGGACTCAGGAGATTCTCGAGTTCACACATCTGGAGGCCCCAAGGTACCATCACTGTCACCCAGCTCAGGCTATCATGTACCAAGACCTCTGGAATGTACCCAGCACTTCACAGATTTAATCCAGGAATTTGTGATTGATGGAGAAGGTGTCCTAGAGAGAGAAACTCACCTTAACTCAGAGACTACAATGAGCACAGGATTTTCCACATCCCTTCATAAGCTGTCCCAAGTTTAACTGTTAATTTACTACATTCATTGAAAAGGGTTTGAGTGACTGACTAAAAAATCAGATTTATTTTAGGCCAAGCTTTGCTCAGTTGCTTGCTGTCCTTAAGGTCTGATTTCAATCCTCAGCTCTGCCCAGCCATCCTCTGTCACCTTGGGCAAATAACTCCCTCCCTCTGTTGCCATCTGCCCCAACAGCACATTCTTTGTCTGCCTTGTCTGGTTCCATTACATCTTTCTTCCAGCTGAGGATTTTCCTGCAGATACATGGCACTCACATGCTAGCAATTTGCTATCAACCATGACTTCTAGTTGCTGTACAAATATTTAAAAACAATTTAAATGCTGGACTTAATCTCACCAACAGGCTGGATCAAATCCACCCAGCTGTGAGATAACTCAAATTTGATATGTTAGTTCAGAACTGCTTCTTCATCTTTTACAAATAGAAAGAATGTATCAATTACAATATGTTTGCACTCAGAATTATTCTCATTCGAGTTGACTAATTCAAGAGCCAGCCCTCTGAGTATTACTGCACATCCTCTGAAAGGGCTGGGAGGTGGCTGTAAGCCCTATTAGCTCTACAAGAACACTCCCTGGCACTTTCCCAGTGGGTAATGGTAAGAGCAGGAGTCATGGGGGCACTTTACATATGCACCCCCAGCATGTCTAAACTCCCATGTTGCCCATCATTCACACCACAGCTACACAACCATGGCATGGCAAAGTAAATATCTGCTCTGCAGCCTCCCAGTGCATTCTCTGTGAATTCTGCACCCAGGACTCTGAGCAGGGCTTCACCTCACGCTGGGCTCTCACACAGGTTCAGAGCACTGTGCCCTGTGGTGAGTGGTGGCACGGAGAGCAGGTGACCTGCAGGCCTTTCCAAACCAGACACCCATTGCTCAGCTGCTCCTGTGTGTGCAGAGAATCTCCCTCAATTACAAAGGGTCAGTCTGAGTTCAGTGCTTGTAGGGCACAACTGGAGATGAGGAGCAAGACCCCAGACCTGAGGGTCCAGGCTGC
Source organism: Anthoscopus minutus (assembly GCA_013399455.1). Lineage (NCBI taxonomy): Eukaryota > Metazoa > Chordata > Aves > Passeriformes > Paridae > Anthoscopus > Anthoscopus minutus. Next base: position 425,189 of record VWYI01009444.1, read on the forward strand.
ACAGATGTCCTCCCTCTGCCCTCATGCACAACCAGAACACACTGGCTGGTGAGAACATCTCTTTTTCCAGCTCTCTGCCCTTCCACAGCTCAGCACTGAACTTTCCCCATGCATGGAGCTGTATTTAAGGTACAGACAGGATGTTATCCTATCCCTCTCTTTCTTCTTTGTCTATTTGTCTTTGCAGTGCTGTCTCTCCAACACCTGTGCAGTTGGGCCAGGCTAGGAGTGTGCTTGTGCACATCAACCCAAGGGAACCTCTCAGCTGCAGCATTAATGGCAGCTGTGCCATTGCCTGTCCCTTTGAGGAGGGATTAAATCCTCTCAAACAAGGGATAGTCCAACTTGGCCAACCAGAGCCCTAAAAAAAATGACTAAATGCACTCCTAAAGCAGAATGTGTCTCTCAGTGAGAAGCTCCACTGCCTGCAAATGGTGATTCACAGTGAAGGTAAAGTCACTGTGCATTTTACCCTCCCTTTTACCAGTTAATGTGAAGCAGTTACATTGATGAATCTCACTGAGAATCTCCTAGCTGTGATGTAAATCAGTGTAGCTCCACTGAAGTGATGGAACTCTCCATGTTTGTATCAGTTGTGGAGCTAGCCCTAATATATTTTCTAGAGAATTAGCAGGGCTTCAGAAAAGGAGATGTGATCTAAATGACTGAACTAGATCAAAACCCCAAAAGGTAGAGGATACAGAAAGCATGAACCAAAAAGGCATCTCCCCTTATGGTTCTCATACCTGTTGTCAGCTCTTTTCCATTAATTTATAACAATGGCACTCTATGCTCAGAGGAATTTTGCCACAGACATCACTGTGGTCAACTCAGCATGATCAAGTCTAAGCAGGAAATAACAAATCCAACTAAATCACACCTACAATTTTTTTATGGGATCTATGTATGTCTTTTACCCACCACAGGCATCCTCCCTCAGAAATACACAGTTTACATGCCTTTGGTTTTTTTCATGGTTCATTACTCAAGGTAATTTATTACAAGTTTATGCTGCTACAGTACATCATTTTGCAATTTTCTGCACTAAAACCATTGCACTGACTAGTCTTGGTTCTTCATTACATTTGAGGTCACTTGAAAGGGTAATTTCATCTACTGAACATTAAATCCTACAATAATTTAATACTTTGAAGATATTTGAAAGCAATACTCTCCTCCTCTTCTGCAAGAGCACGTAGCCAGGACTGAGGGTAGCACGGAGCCATGGCCAGGTATGGCTCAACTTCAGCTGGAATAAACTACTGTCAGGGTTGCAAAACACCTTGGTGGTCACCTCTGAAATTCCTAACATGGCTGGAGCACCCTGGGTGGATATGTGTGATATGGATATGCTGAATGCCTAATTTTTTTTATTAACAGACATATGTGCACAAGGCCAGCACAGTGGACAGACTCATATTTTAGAAAGAACTTCAGGATGGATGGAGAAGCCTGTGGATGTGTCTCCACAGGGTTTGCTTCAGTGGGACCTAACCCAGACTCTTGAGCATTTTCTCCACCACTTCTTACACAGCCAAACCATTGTGAGCCCTCGAGATCCTCTAAACTTGACGAATTTGCTGCTAAAACGCCCAAGGAATTGTAGCTGCACAGGAACTGGCTAAGTAAAAACAACAGAATAACTTTAATACTGCTCCATATCCTACAGCTTTATCTCAGACCCCTGAGGACTGCAGGTTTTGCCCACAGCAGTGAAGAGCAATGCTTTGCATTCAGGGTGGTCGTTGTGGAGTAACAACTGCTCTGGTGAAAGAAGTTGTCCAGGGGATTAACACACCAGTATTTTTTCTCTGCAGAAGCCATAAGCAAGTTCTTCCATGCCTGCCAAGAGATCAGAGCCTTCAATGACATTTTTAAATTGTCTCACCATAAACTTTTAAAAACAATGTTTAAATCATCTGCCTTGGGAGAACTTGAGAAATAAGAGAATGAGAAAGAAAAAAATCAATAACCTCTAAGAGGCCTGAGCTGCAGACAAGTTAAGCAGGAAAAAGGGATGTCCTTAACAGCCCAGCACCAAGGGCAGGGATTCTCACTGCCAGAACTGCTGTTGAGCTTTTGTGCAGTACTGCCAGAGCTGAAATGGGGCTAGAAAGAAGGAGAAACTCTGATATCCCTCTAACTTACAGATCTTTTGCTTCATCAAGCCTCTCTGGATAGGAAAACTTCATTTTCTCCTCACTGCCTTAAAGAAAGGCAGGAAAAACCTGGCATCAGCCTTGTTTAAAGTGAAGTGAATCTGGCTCAAATATCACACCACTTGCCTTCCTTACTGACAAGCCTTATTTTGTGGCTGACCTCAGTGGCAGCAGGATGTGGATCCTTTTTCATTAGAAAAGAGCTGTACTTCTCTCACCTCTTACTCTTCTGGCTGTATAAAAATTCTTCTTTAGCAGGCATTGCAAGGGCAGGTAACATTCACATGGCCTCCTAAAGGCACTGGGGCTGTGCCTGGCACGGGTGGATGGTGCAGGAAGAGACACAAGCTGCCATGGAGCTGGAAAGATGAGTAGGCTCCAGCAGAGATTTCCCCACCCTTGACTAAATGACACCCTAAATCAGAGCCAGTGAGAGATTCCTGCCCACCTCTACCTGTTGGCACTCACTGTGAGGAGAAACCAGGCTCCCTTTTCTCAGAGTCCAGTTCAGGAGGGAAAACAGCAATGAGCAGAATTCTGGAACACCTCCAGTGCCTTGAAGAAGATCCTGTAATGCACAGAAAGGTGCTGATTGCAAGTGTTGATGCCTGGGACACGCTGAGGATGGAAAGTGTTCGCATCCTCCTCCAGTTTTTCTACCCTCTAGCATTTTCCACTACGTGCATTTCTCCATCACTTCTCTCTCTACAATTAACGCTCCTGTTTTCCTGCTAACACCTGTACTTCACTGCTGCCTCTTTCTTCAGCACAGAAAGAGGGGAGAGAGGATAGGGTTATTTGCAGGGAATATTTGGTAGCTCACACATTTGGTAGCTCACCTTTGCCATCTCACTCCCTGGCTGCTTAACCATAGAGCTGTTCAGGAGGAGCACGGGTAATTGCAGGAGTGCTTGGACCACCAAAGAGGATGGAATAAATAGATGACTTGGATGCTCTGGAGAAACAGCAAGCATGACCTCTGCTCTTCAGCTGTACCAGCCCAGTGCTTTGCTATTTCATCCCTGCACCTGCCCTAACTAAGCATGAAGAAGCTGAGAGTCCCTGCACGGGAGAATGCAGATGTAAGATTTCCTGGGGGACCTTCACTTCTCGCCTTCCTCCTCACTTAATGGGGTCCTTATCCAGCCTTGGATATGGACTTTTGATTTATGAAAGAAGGAACCCAAGCACACTCTGCTTGTTTCAGCTGGGTTGTTAGTCATCAAACTAACCTGTGCTCAGTCTCCAGTGATTCCCAGCTTCTGCTCTAACAGCCTGAATTGCTGTTTCCCTCTGCATTTCAAGCAGGTGTCATTACCGTGCGCTGCCCACATTCTGCTCAGGATAGATGCCTCTCATAAGATACTGGAATTGCTCAATGCAGTGAACTTATCCTCTTTAACAACCTGAATTACACTAAGTGCTTCATTCACCATCTGCTTTTTTGATTTGCTTACTCTTCTGCTCGCACTGTCTGCAAGAGCCATTTGTTTCCCTGCCTATAAATTCGTGGTCCAGGAGAAACTGCAGCATTGTCAGCAGAGTGCTGAAATATGGTCTGAGAATGGACCTACAAAAGAGGCTGGAAGCAAAACTTAGCACACAGTCAAACTATCTGTAATTGGATTTTGAGGCCAAAACATTTGAATGAACAGAGTGAAAGGAATAAACAGGATCGTTTATTTTATTCCATCGTTAGCAAAACTCCTTGGATATGTGCGATAATTGCTGGCAAAGATTTACATACAGAAATTGTGCCTGAAAATGTTTAAGCCCTTTTCTTTATAACAGATCCACTACCAGCATACCAATTACATGACATAAAGTATCTTGAGCTTGGATAAATCCCACAAGGCTTTCAGCAGCATAACCTGCCAGCCTTTCCCTGCTCTGTGCTTGGGATTGCTTCCTGCATGGACTGATTTAAGAAAGGAACACACATCCTCAGCAATCTGTCATGTGTGTTTACAAAATTATCTCTAGAGAAGCCTACAGGTCAGCCTGGGAATGAGAAGTGACAGAAGATCAAGATCTTCAGTCCTCACTCTGGTAACATACTAATGGATCATAATGGGTGATTTTGTGTAAGCAAGGCACATGGGTATGTCTCCATTAAGAACCTTTCTTATCAGCCTGTGTGTTTGAAGAAAAGCAAAGTTTAGAAATTTTCTAGGGTTTACATCCATTAAAATAAAGAATGAATCTCCAGCTTGTTCCCCTGAGAATGTACCATCCTGGGGGTTGATTTGGAGGCCACTGATAGGAAGAAATTTATTGACTTCAGAACTGGAGTCCAGTGGGTAAAGAGATAAAATGCAAAAAGGCAGAGGCTTGGAGGGAAAGACAACAGCCATAACCATGAGCATATAGAGATTTACCTTTGGAGAAAGGATCTGCAAATGAGAAAGGTGTCTGTCTGCTGGCTGCTTTTGTGAGCTGGGTTTTTGTATTAAGGCAGCTAGAAACAGGAAAATACACATACTTTGCACTGCCTTTACCTGTTTCTGGGCTGGCCTGCCTATCTTTTGAAGAAATAAATCAAAACCTTGGCTCTGCAGCCTTTGCCAAAAGGTCCCTTCCTCTTTGTGTAGCCCTGGTCCTCCTGCAGTGCAGGGAAATGGAGCGGCAAGGGGAAGATGGACATGACAGATGTCCCAACCTAAGCCAGCCATCTCAGTTTTTGCACAGAGTATCTGGGTTAGAGAGAACATTGCCCATTTGCAGCTCTGGATGTCACTCCAGCTCCTGAGGCAGTTTCCAGTGATCTAGAAAAGGAAATGTGTTAAGGACACTGGTGCATCTCCTTCTCTCCTGACAGGCGTGGTGGGAATGGCCCCAGCCAGCAGAACTTCAAATGCCAGTGGGGCAAGGCTAGGGCTGGTGAGGGGGGAGACAGGATGGGCAGTGGTGCAGTTTAGGTGGGTGGGGAGTGCCCCTTCCTGCAGCTGCATTTGGCCACACAAGCCATGAACTGCCATTATTTACAATTCAACAGACAGCAAGGGAGATGGCCAGATGAGCAAATCAAAAGAAAGTCTCAGTTTTCCTTGTGTTTTCTCACTGAATTCAGTGGTCTTGAGGAAAGGAGGAAGCAAAAATCAGAAAGCAGGAGGGAAGCAAGATCAATGGCCACTGTCCTCAGAGCTGGAGGTCTTTTCATCTCCAAGTCTAAAGGTCCTGAAGAACATGTAAGCTGAATTTGGACCTGGTGCTGTAGCTTATCTCTCAGCCACGCTTTTCTCTAGCTCAGACATTGTCTATTGCAATGGCATTACTCATTGTTACAAAGGCTGTTTTTCCCCTCCAAATACAGCGTAATGATTATTTGATTATTTGATTATTCGACAGCAGCTGTATTCCCTCATTACTGGTCATAAAAGCAGCAGGAGAATTACATGGATACTACAGTGTGGCTGACAGAACGGGCTGTAAGACCTTCAGAGGGAAGTGAACCTTTCACTCTTTTGGGCGTTAGAGTCCGTACCTTAACTCTTCCTGGACCTCAGCGGGGAGACCTAAGATCTGGATCACATGTCTTTTGATATGAGCCTTAAGACTTAAAAAACTCCTTTTGGAGAGTTTACAGCCCCTTCATGTATTAGAATCAATGCTTAATGCATTTAGAGGAATGGCTGGGGAGAAGCGACCTGCGAGGGAAGAGCAGGGCACCATCAGGAAGGTGAAGTGACAGGCTGGTAACAGCAGAATGACATTTTATAATTCAGAGACCTGCAGATTTCACAGGGAGGAGGAATTCTGACAACAGCTGATGTGTCCTGCTCTGCCTGAGCCCTACCCAGCCCCTACCAACAGCCAGTCCTGCTGAACATGGCCCTGACCTTTCTGGAGGAGCCTGAAGGCAGAGAAATGTCACATTTGCCGAGGACACCGCAATGTAGCTTTTGTCTCTCTCATGCCTTTAACACACCAGGTTGGTGCAGCACCTCACTAGAGCTGCTGGCTGAAATGCTTCCTGTGCTGTGCTGCACTTTCAAGCTGTCCTTTCTTGTCTAATGATGCCCTGGAAGACAGGGAAGTGAGGAAGCCCAGAAAACTTTGCTAAAATCAGCAGAGAATGGTGGAATGAGGGAGGGAAGGACACGAACTGAACTCAGACATTCTTCAAACCCTGCCATGAGGCATTTCACAGCCACACTGGGTCCTCCAGACCCATGGAGACACAGGCATATCTGCTCAGATATATTACCTAGGATCTATTTTCAGCATATTTTCTTATTTGGGCACATCCTGGGTTGGTGGCCCACTGTGCTGGACATGGCACAAGGACCAGAGAGCCAAGACTTGAAGAGATGGAGCCAAATGGCAGAGCTACAGGTAACACAGCATGGTAGGATGGCTTGGGTTTTACCTCCCAGCCAAACTTTGCTTCCTTTCCAGTCATTTTATTCTCTCATGCTGCTATCTTTGATCACTGGAAAGGCACATCTTGTGCCATTTCCCCCCTTCCATTTTGGTCCCAATACTGAGAGTGGAATGAATTAATGGCACATTCTTTTCTAGTCTAGCAATCTTTGTAACAAAAGTGAGGGAAAGCATGCAGTGAAAATGAAGATCTATCAGCACTGCCATCTGAGTGATGGTTCACTCTGAGAGCTGATCTAAGATGAGAAGATGAAAAAAAATAAGAGATCTCTTTCTTATCTTAATATCAAGAACAGCACCCAGAACCTGTATCCATCTTTTTGACAAAGGCTGTAATGAAAATGGCAGCAGGCTGGAATGTCACCATACCCCATGATGGGCTGGAATTTCAGCCCTTCCATGGGCACTGCAATTTGCCTGCAGGTATTTGGGTTAAACATGCCTGTCACTCCATGTACTGCATCTTGCTATCACCTAGATGGTTTTTCAAGCCCCTCACACCACACAAATTTTACCAAACATTCTCTTTTCTAAGAGTTCATTGGGCAGAGATGCCAAGTGCAGTGTTTTTTTCCTCAGAGTCACGTTTGATGCATGTATTTTTTCTAGGCAAGACCAGCTAAAAACCAATGTCTTGAAATGAAATTCATTGCACACACCTATAGCTGCCACGCCACAGGCATGTTTTTCACTGACCTTTTCCTCTGTTCCAGCCTTTAGGATACCACAATCCTCCTTGAACTTTCACAGGAGCAAAAATAAGAGTGTTCTTGATTTCTGTATCCCCTGGCAAATCTTACTATTTTCTTTTTTCAAGACAAAGGCACAGCTGGATACTGCACAGTTAAGATTCTGTTGTTCTAGGAACAACCTAGGAAAAGTTGGTTTAGATTTAACTCTGCTGGTACAACTCTTTGTGGATTTTGAGGACATTGCTTGTGCAATGTGTTCTCCATCCTGGGAGGAGGAACAGCCTTCCCCTGAAAGAGCTGTGTGATTGATGCTATACAGGCACAAACAAGGCAGTGTGATGCTGGGGTGAAGGATAAAGAGTTCATCTGATCCCTTCCCTCCAGCAAACCAACTCTGCTCATCAGTGGGAGCCCTTCCCTTGCTGGATTCCAGGGTAGTCCCCTGGAGGTGAGAACTTTTCCTTTCCACCACGATGTGGAGGTGAACCATATTCCCTTTCTTTCCAGGGAATATCAAGGTTGCTTCTTGGACATGGGCCTGGAAAAGGAATTGGGTGGAGGCAGCAGGAGCAGAGAAGATGTGTAACCCAGGGGTCTGCTCTCCTGACTTCTGAATTCAACCATTTCAGCAAGAGATGAGGCAGCTCCAGGCATCTCCTCCAGCTTTGGCAAAGGCAGCAATGACCCATCAAGAGTCTGGTGCTGATGGGCCATGACAGGAATGCAGGACACACTCTTTCCTGCAGGATGGGGCTTTTGGCAGCAATTCAGCACCCTTTGTATTGGATCTGTCCTGTTCCAAAGCCCTGGGTATACTAATCCTCACTTGTTTCCTGCTTTGAGCAATTTGCATAGTTATTAGGCCCAGCTCTTATTCTCTTTTCTAAAACATGAGGAGGACAGGGCTGAATGAGAAGGGAAATTTGATTGCTTAGTATTTTGTCTGCCTGTTACTATCGGTAGGGAGCAGCTACACAGCCTGGCAACAGCCTGCAGAGAGTTTGAAATGCTCTAAAATTAAAAAGACCCAGATTCACACCTCCTGACTCCTCATTCTCACAGACCAAAAGGAAAAAAAGAAAGGGAAAAAGAGAGACAGAAAGGAAAGAGAAGATTGTTTGCTTGCAGAATGTTTCTGTATGTGTGTGCTCTGCAGAAGGTTAATTGGGAAGGGTGTTTCTATGCCAACAGGGGCTAAGAGCAGAGGCTGAAGATGGAGAAGCATCCTCACCCAAGTAAGTGTGCTGGAAGCATGGATTGTGGGGCCCAGTGGCACACGGAGCAGGCCAGCAGGAGACCTCTGGACCACAAGTCTCCCTTCCAAAGAGGCTGGAGGAATTACTCGACATGTTCCCTACCCTAACTCTGGTGGACTCCAGCTCTTAACACATCTTTAGATCTTCAGATCTTTTTAGGTCTTCCCCTCAGGCAGAAGTGTGCAGCACTGGGCACCTTCAGAGGGAAAGGCAGATCCTTCCTTCCCATTCTCCACAGACCTGGTATCTCTTTGGGAAGGGTGAGCAGGATAAGAAGAACATGCCACAGATCAGTTCAACAGCCAAGGCTGGAGCTGCTGGAATGAATGCTCCCCCTTCCCAGCAAGGGGAAGGCACAGGGGGATGGTGGTGGTCATTCAGCCCCATCCCTCCAGGACTGGTGTGATGTTTGCTCAGGACAGTGGAACCCTGGTTTGCAGGGTTTGGAAGCAAATGCCATCAAGGTGCCAAGTACTTGGCACTGTGAGGTGTTCAGATCACAGTGATCTGTTCCAACCCTCCCCCCTTAAACACATTTGAAGTCTGGCGAGGAGCACAAACAGTGTTTTAAAGGGAAATGTCTTTAATAAGTGCACGTCAGACCCCCAGATAAAATGAGAATACTATGAAAATTTGGTTTGAAACCATTCAAAGAAGGCAGATTCTGTTGTGGCTTCTAATGACTCATTTTTCACAGAAGAACCATTTAAGATGGCTTTCAGGACTGTCTTGGGAGGAAGATCCTGCTCCACACACTTTCCCATTCTGAGACATTTGAAGTGCAGATGGGGAAGGAGGCGGCTGAGGCGGCCTCTGGATGAGAAGCTACAAATATGCTCTAAATGGAAGTGTAAATCATTTATCCTGGCTTTCTGAGGTGAGTTACATAATCATAGTGGTAGCTGGGTCTCCAGGACATTCAGATCATTCTCTCCTGGCTTTACACAGGTCTTCAGAGGAAAAACCAAAGTGCCCTCCAAGACCAGCTGAGGTCTTGCAGCTGGACAGATCAACACCCCTTGAGTCAATGACAATTTTGCCCTTGGTTAAAGTAATTTCTGTCTTAGCTCGCAGCTGAAGTGATTGCATCACATTTTACTTTCCCCAAGTTAATCTCCAAAGAACCAACGCCACTTCAATAAGCTATTTCTTTAAATCAGCCTTGGAAACAATTACCAAGAGACAGCACAGCTACAAATGTGTACCCTGCTTAATGGCTGAGCCACTTTCCATATGGGACAAGGCAGCATTTGCTGCCTGCCACGGTCAGTAATGAAACCACTGAGCAGCTCTGCTGCTCCCTTTGATCTGCAGCATCTGCTGAGGTACCTGCCTGCCTGGGGCTCGGTGCACTTCACAGCTTTAACACTTGCCAGAGGGGTTAGGCAGCATCCCCAGCATTCATCACAAAAATACCTTTCTAGTGAGTGCTGTGTGCCCCTGTATCTGCTCTTAATCAACACATAGGTCCTGTCTGCACTAGAAAGCTTTGCCAAGGTAACACTGAAATGATGGCTTAGTTTATTCGAAGAAATGACATAAGCTACAGCAAGAAATGCACTGACTCTAGTTACAGTCACAAATTATCTCCCAGACTGAGTTATAGATAAAAGTTCCACCAGAACAGCAATGCTCCTTAGGGATACCATTTTTTCATGACATCAAGCCAGCACAAGTCATGTGAAGGCAGCTATGCCAGCATAAAACTTCTTTTGCCAGCAAAGAAGTGTTGGCCAAAAAAATTTAAATTCTTAACTCTTATTGCTTTCCCAGGAGAAGTTTCTAGCATAGACTCAGCTGTAATTTGAGCACTGGGGACAGAGCAATCTCCTCCATTTGAAATCATTCTCTCAGCAGGGTAGGCAAGGTACCTCCCAGAGCCTTTATTCTGTGCTAGACTCTGCTATTTGCAGTGCCCTAACATCATGTAATTTTCTTCTTGTTTTATATAGCCAGAGCATCTCTACATCAAAGAAAATGCTCCAAACAAATAATTTAGATGAGCCACTTCATTTGTGCATGAGGAGAAAACTTGGAGAGCTGTGAGGCAGGAAATGGCATCAGCCATCCACAGCACCCTATGCCCAAACTCAGCAGCTGCAGCAGCAGCAGCTGATTCTGCTACAGCAGAGAGGCATGAGAGACAAGCTCCCCTACTGCCATAACCTGCACCTTCAGGAAGCGCCTCAGGAATTTCCAAAAAACACCTAAACTGTGGGATAACAGCCCCTAATTCTACCAGTTCTTCATAACTGCTTGATGTGAGCTTTGAGCTCTGCCAGGCAGGTCCTGCTCACCTCCATCAGATCTAGAGCAGCCAGCTAGAGAGGGAGGGAGGAGGCAGAGATCGTGCCCTGCTTGAAATTCCTCAGGAACACACTTGGATGTGGTGTCTGTGCTTTTGGCCTTGCTATATGGATTGTAATGTTTGTGTTTCTGCTGTTCTCTAGGTGCAGGGTTATAAAATTAGCATTTACATTCAGATTTATAACCCAGTAAAGGTGAGTTCCCTCTAATAAAAACAAGCTCATTTATGAGACCAGATTTCAGGCATGACTTGCAAGAGGGAAAACAACATCCTGCATGATTCTAATGGCTCACATCTCAGTGGGTAGACACAGAAGACATTTTTTCTGCAGCTCTACTTCTGCTCTCAGCCTTCCCTCACCTGTGGAGTGTCTGAGGGTCATTTGTGAAGTCCTCTGATGCTGCTCTGAGCTGCAGATGTGGCACTGACCCTCTGCAGTTATCCCAGGTCTCTGTGTAAACACCCTGGGGGAATGGGAACAGCTTCAAACCCTGCCTCAGCTCCCATCCCACTCTGATAAACATTCTGGGCCCAGGCTCCTGCCTGAGGTGCCAAACAGTGTCCATAGAGGCTGGGCAGGGAGAAAAGCCCACGTGCTGCTGCCGTGCTGTCAGTGCCCTCACTGCCCTTTAGCACAGGCAGGCAGCACTCCTGGCACACCTGCTGTGGGGATTTGTGTCCATCCCCACTGCCAGGTGTCCTTCTGCCACCCATGCCCAAGCAGGAGACTCTGGGATCAAGGGGGTGGCAGGCACCTAAGGGTGGTTTTGGACTGGCCAAGTTGGGGGAACACGTGGGATACCTCAGGGCATGCACCCAGATTGATTTTAGCCTCTGGCACAAAGGGCTGTGGATTACAGGGCAGGAAAGCACAAGCAATCAAAGACTAAAAGCCACAATTTCTCTCTCTGTATTTACTATATCAATAAAACATCTTCATAGCAGCTGGCTGTAATGTAAATCTTCTTCAAGAACAAATGGCTGTGCATGGGACCATTAAAAACCAGCTCCATCGTTAAGGCTGTTGCTTGGGACACTCTTTGTGGTGTTACCCTGCAGGGAGGGCTGCTCTGCAAGGCTGCCCGGAGCTGCTCTGGGCTCCACTGCTCAGCAGCAAACTGGATGAATTCCAGCCATAATGGCTGGATTTCAGGGGGGATTTTCTCTCTCCAAATCAACAATTCACTAGAAAACAGCAAAATCAGCCCTGCCTTCCTGCAGGCACCTACCATGGCCTCTGGTCAGAAGCTGCTTGCTGGCCAGAGAGCTGCTGGGCTGCCACTGAGTGCACCCTCACACAGCCAGGAAAAGTCAGGGCACACAGAGGGGTCTGAGCACGGCTCCAAGCTCAAAGCCCTTCCTGTGATCCAGCACAGGACAGTGCAGTGCCCTGCTGCATTTCTGTGCAGTGGCTGTGATGCACCAGCAAACCTCACCTTGTGCAGCCTCTCCCTCTGCCAGCTCATGAGCCTTGCATATACTTGCAGGGCCTTTTGACTGCAACACTTTCATGAATACACGAAAAAATCTTTTAAAAATCAGCTTTCACCTGAAAAACATTTAATTAGTTGCAGAACCAGCTGCTTTTGAAGCAGCAATATAATCGTTCTCCTCTCTGTTCCTGGAGCATCTGCCTTTAATCTAACATTTTTCAGGCTTTCCAGTGTCTGGCTCTGTGGTGCTGGGATGCTGCACTCACAGGATGCTCTGATACACCAACAGAAACTGTCCCTGTCCATCTCATCACATTTTGGGGTCAGACTTGACTTCTTGGTGCCATTTTTCTGGAATGCTGTGAAGGACACAGGGCAGGCTGAGAAGCATGACAGAAGTGATCAGAGCAGAGAGCCAGACAGGGATGCTGCCCTGCTTGATGGCCTCAATCCAGTTTTGCCTGTGTAGGAGGGTATTGGGAGAAGCAAGGATGAAATCAAAGCACTCTGCAGGGATGAGAGCCTGGGGCATCACTCTGATCAAACAGCACCTGCCTCTCTCTTTCTTCCAGCACAGTGTCCTTCCTCAGCTGCTCCTCTGTGCAGCTTTGGGATCACCTTGTTGCACACTGGCCATATTGGCACAAGCCTCACCCCAGCCCCAGAGCACATCAGCCCATGAGCAATGGGACCACTACAGCCTAAAAACCTTTAGCTCCCTCATCTTCTAAATCTTCTGACCTGCACTGGGTCAGTCTGGAGCAGCCACACCAGCTGTGAGTCCCTGCCTGCCAGCAGCCTGCACTTGTTCACTTGTGCCCAAGCCAAATGAAGCAGGTAATTGCTGAGCTCCTGCTGTGGTGGCACCTGTGTGAGTGATCTGGGTCCCTCTGCTCAGCCTGAGGTAACATTCTGTATCACCCCTGAGCTCTCCTCGCTGCTCTTCAGCTTGGCTGAGGCTGTGCAGGGACTGGGGAGGGACAGACAGTAAGGAGCCCCCTCAGTCTTGATTTCTGCCTTCACCAGCTGCAGATGAGGCTCCCACATTAAGTTATGGATGCTGTGGAGCCTTTGCAGCACCGCAGGCTGCACTTGTAGCAGTCTTTTATTTCTCAGGTGATGAAGCAGATGCTGAGCCCAGCACCCCAAGTCCAGCACTCCATGAGTGCAGCCTCTTCCAGCAGCTGCAGCCAAACCAAACCCTGTGAGCTGACTCTATCACAGATCCAGATTTCTGCTCTGCAATGTGCTTTCAAGCAGAGAAGCTGGCACGAGGAGCACACTCCTGCAGGGCTCTGGCTGGCAGCTGTCCGGCAGCATTTAATCAGTTGTGTTCATGAAACCTGACCCAACCTGCACCTGCTGACCTTGGCCCCAAGACTTGCAACAAGGCAAATGAACCCAGGCTCACAGATCCATCACTATCTTTTCCTAAGAGCTGGTAATCCGTCCATGCAATGCATCTTGATGATCTTCATGGAATCAGCATACAAATTCCCACTGTGATATTCCCACAGAAAGTGTCCTGTGTAAAATAAAGAGAAAAGATCATCCATGTATGAGATAAATGAAAAGTATCTTCCCACAGAAGATCTCCTCCTGGCCATGTATTTGGGTAATTCCTGCAGAGTTTGTCTCCTTGCTCCCACATCTGAGTTCACTATGAACCAACAAGCCCTGGCTCCTTTCTCTGAAGTCGAGGGGCCTCACTCTCCTATGGCCAAATTGACTCCATGATCACCTCAAAAGAAGAAATCATAATTATGAGCCAACCAGTGAGAAGATACAATAAGAGCAACCATTTCTGTCATAAAAAAAATATTAAAAAAAACACCTTAAAACCAAACCAAACCAAAACACCCCACATTTTCTTCAAATTTGTCACAAGGGTGACAAGGAAAATACCCTGTAGGAGGAAAAGTAAAGAAAGCATTGCCTTTGGAGATTTTTAAAAGAGTAAATGAAGGTAGCCACCAAAAAGGTTTCATTGAATTTTAATTAGATGAGGATTTTGATGGGTTCATATTATTCTGTTATTGAGATATTTAAGATAAATAAAATAAGCCAGCAAGGGGTAGGTGGTCACATTAAGGACAGTCTCCAAATGAAAGTTAATTTACTGATTACATAAAAATTAGGAGAGAGCACATGGCACAATCCAGGGCTCTGTGGGGTCACTTGGAGGAGGATGAATTTCACACTGACATGAGGGATTCTCCCTTCCTTCCCAAAGCTCATCGGACCTACTTTGTGTATCCACAGCTAGAAATGTGTCCTGGATGAATGTCCCACCTTGGCCATCGGGTTTGTGCCTGGTAGGACTGAGGTGGGTGTGGTTCCAGAGCCCCTTATGTCCTGTTGACTGTGCAGGAGGCATTAACTGCAGGGAGAGTGGATGTTGTAACTCTATTTTTACAGCCTGCTGAAGTTTTCACCTTGATCATTAGAAACCACAGTGCACAACAGATGGTTGATTGACGCCATATAATTTGGCTTTATCACACTGACTTTCCTTTTTTTTGGGGTCTGGGTGTGAATCTTTTAGCATTTCAAATATAAACTTCATTATAAATCATGTAGTAATTCTGCAGCTGAAAAGCTACAACCGTATCATCAGGCACTGACCTTGGAATTAAATGTTTTCCTCTGAAGTTCTGATTTGATGAAATGTTCCTGCATTTCCATGCTTGGTGAAACTCATCATGTGAGTAGGCAGCCATGAGATTTTCTGGGTCTGCTTTCCAAGCTTGGCTAATCACACAATTTTAATAGCAATAAATCACTGTTTCAACAAAGGGCTGTCCCTTCAGCAGAGACGTGCAACTTTTATTCACAAAGGTATGAATTTATCATGTTTATTAATAGACATGCTCCACTGCTTAGTCTTGCTTTGTGTACTGCAAGCAGTGACTCAGCCCTGTGCCATGAGCATGCAAATATTATTAATAAAACCTTATTCTGCCACATTTAGACAGATTATGGACAAATGATAAGGGGGGATTTGCATATAAGCAGCCCCATCAGAAGTAAAGGAGAGAGGATCATAGTTGCTGGTAAATTAGATATGACATTTCCTCTGGGGAGAAAAAAAAATCTGAAATTCAGGAGGTCTATCAGAAAGTGTTACAGCCTCAAATGTGCCAAATACTCTGCTGTGGTACTTCATCTTGTCCATAAGTGAGCCATGCCAGGATAGTTCCAGAGGAGGATTTGCAGAGCTGAGGGAGCTCTGCCCGTGCTGGGGATGGGGTGGGTCACAGCTGGGCCAGCTGTGCTGGAGCTGTGCTCCATCTCCTCCCAGCACACGCTGCAGAATCAAGAAAGCAGGGATGTGCTCACCAGCTTCCTGCTGCAAACACATGCAACTGCAGCTATTGATTACAGGCAGCAGATTACTCATTGGAATGAAGCTACAATCATTCATGGGTATCCAGTGACCTCCTAAGGTCTTTTTTTAGGTCCCAATTCTGCCCTGCTACTGTACAGGGGGCAGTGGGGATGATTCAGTGCACAGTATGTGTCACTCTGAGGCATTCAGCTGTGCTTCATGGCACCAGGACATACCTGATCAACTCCCAGATCTTTACTTTGAGGCTTTCAGCTGTGCCTCATGGCACCAGGACATCCCTGATCAACTCCCAAATCTTTACTTTGAGGCTTTCAGCTGTGCCTCATGGCACCAGGACATCCCTGATAACTCCCAGATCTTTACTTTGAGGCTTTCAGCTGTGCCTCATGGCACCAGGACATCCCTGATCCATCCCCAGATCTTTACTTTGAGGCTTTCAGCTGTGCCTCATGGCACCAGGACATCCCTGATCCATCCCCAGATCTCGCTGCCAGCCTGTGTGAAGACATCTGGCTCCACTGATATGTCACTGCTGCAAAAGGGAAACCAGCCAGCACTGCTGATGTTGTCAGGGCCCTGAAAAATCCCCATATTGGGGTGCTCTCAGTACCCACCTCTCATCATACCTGATAAGCACCACCAGCAAAAGAAAACCTACAAATGACTAGTAAACAAGGCTTCCCAGGAGGGAGATAGACTCTCCTCCTTTTCCCTCCCACTCTCTCTCTCTGTGTGCAGGCAAATTTAGCAGTGAGCCAAGATTTACAGCTTTAATTATGAACTTTAGCCCAAGCAGTCATTCTGGAAATATCCTCACAGGGGAAATGGGGAATGGGGCCTGGCGTGCGCAGCGAGGTGTGCAGCTGTGCCTCTGCTTAATTGTACTGGTTCTGGTCCTTCACTAAAATGATTCCATGTGAAGGGATTTTATCTCCCCCCCGCTTACCAGTGGTGACAAGAAAAAGGAAATGGGGAAAAAGGGAGCCTCAATCTGTCTTTTACTGTATTATCTAATAAACCAGCAAAAATTAGCCTCAGCAGCAAAGATTAGCCTCTTTCAAGCTCACACACCTTAATTAAACATGCTGAGCTCTGGCTGGCAGCAAGCACAAGATGTTTTACACCGTTAAAAGCTGTTCATTTGTTTTAATGTCCAGACATCCTATTTTTTTACACCCAAAGCCAATCAGGACTCCTAGAAAGAGCCTGACCAGGATAGTGAGCCACAGTGCAGAAACCTCCTTGCTTGTTTGAGAGAGAAGGCTGCAGGTAAGAAGGCAGGGAGATTTCTGGAACGATGTCACTTGTGAACCACTTTGCTGAGAAGGACCCCAGACCCTGCCACCATGACTGGGGCTCTTTGTGTTGAAATAGAATCTGATTTGAGTACAGAGCTCCAACAAACAGCCCAGTTAATGGAGTTCAGGAAATAATCTGGGTCTGACTTCATATTGAAAGTGTAGCCACATCAGGATGTGCCCTTGTGCTGCTGAGCCCACAGCCCAGCCCTAATCAGGGTTCTGCTGAGGCTGTGGCTCTGCTGAGGAGCCAAAGCAGGAGCCAAAGCCATGCAGAAGGTCTTTGTGCCTTTGCTTAGGTGGTGCCTTTAGTGAAATAAGCTTTGTGTGTAAGACCAGTGGGACTCTCCCCTGGCACAGGCTGCCCAGAGAAGCTGTGGGTGCCCCATCCCAGAAATGTTCATGAACAGGTTGGACATGGCTCTGAGCACTCTGGACTAGTGGAAGGTATCCAACCCAGAGGGGTTGGAATTGGGTGCTCTCTAACACCCACTGCAACCCAAACATTCTATGATTCCATCATTCCAAAAAGGCTTTTGGGTATCAGGAGCCTTGCATGAACTTACACCAGCTAACAGCAAGAATCTGTGATTTCCTTTTGCAAAAGGCTCAAGATATTTCGACAAGCCCAAGTAGAGGGGACAAGAAGCAGCTTAGAAGCACGAAATTCAATGGCAGCATTCCACCTGAGGCAGGGAGCACCAGGGGACACCTTGCTGGCAGTCAGAGCAGCAGGTGAAACAGCTGAACCTGACCCTGGGCTGTCTAATGAATGATGATGAATGAATGACCCAACATCTTTCATTAGACAAAAAGGGTGGGAGCTTGCAGTTCCCTGGGGAGTGGAGATTGGCCAGACACCATCTCTGAGCACATTTCCTGACCCCCAGCCCCTGATGCCTGGCACAGGCAGGGAGCAGCACCATGGCTGCTAAAACAGGACATGCTGGGAGATTTCATTGTGTCACACCTGACCCTCCCAGCTTTCCTAATAGATTGTTCCTGTCACCAGGACCTAACAAAACACATTACCTTGCTGGCAAATTTTACCTTCATAAATTTCAGAAACTTCATTTGGGGGTCCAGCACACTGATTTAGAAAGTAGCTTCAGAGGCTAAAAGGCTTAATTTTTATTTCCTCCAAAAAGATTAAATTTTAAATCTTTTTATAAGAAGACGTTTGCAGCTGAGCAGTCCTTTTAAACTACATTTCTTTCTTGATAAGAAAGAAATTTAAATACATTATAAAATATTCAACCAAATCAGTATTCTTAAATATTGGTGTCAGAATAGAGAAAAAGTGCCTTTTCTTTTCTATGAGGTCCAAGAAAAGCCCTCCAAGCATTTTTGAAGACTTTACTCTGCACTTACTGAGTTCTTCTGTATCCCAAATGCCCTCTGCATTATTATTTGAAGGCTCTCAGTTTTATGGTTTAATTTTCAATTCCATACCATCACTAGCTCATAGCTGGTGTTTGTGGCCTGTCTTGCCAAAGCAGCCACCAAGAAAGGTAATTTTTTCAACTACATACTTTTGGTATTATATCACTTCCTGATGTCCCCTTTGATCACAGTTTAATTACACCCAAGATAGCTGTGAATAAGGTTGATAATCTTGAATTCATTCAGTTTTCTGAAGGTCACACAATCCTGTCCTTCTCTCATCCTCTCCTAAACTCTGTTAGAAATAAGATCCTCCTCATGGTTTCACTCTGTGCTGGTTAAATTTCAGAAAAGAACTCACGAGCACCACTATTGCTGACACTGATGGAGAATTCTCTTCAGCCCAGATTTGCAGCCATGGTCCTTAATCCACTGATCCCTGACCACATGCAAACAGAGGTTGCAGAATTCCTCTAAAGGCTCTGAAAATATTAAACTTTCCATTTCAGAGATAAATACTAAACTTTCTATTGCAGAGAAATATGCACCTATGCTTTCACTCTCAGCCTCTCTTTCAAGACCTGCCTGAAACTGCATAAAATGCTGTACTTTCTTTACTAGAAAAATTATCTGGAAGAAATATTGCATCAGCTGGAGTTCACTAATGCACAGCCAAAAGCTGTCATGAAGTGATTGATCATGCATTAAAGATAAAGTTATAAGCTTTAAAACAGGTCTGGTAAAGGAAAATTTTACTTACTTTTAATTACCTGTAGAAATAACTCACCTAAACACTAGCTTAATTTATTATGATCGGTGCCATTATAATAAATATCAGATATATTCATAATTGCATGACATTTATCTTCAGTTAATGACCTGTAGGAAGGTTATTGAATAGGTTTCATTCTTTGGTTACTGTAAATGGGAGAATTCACGGAGCTGGTTTGCAATCTCACTCCTCCTCCTGCAGAACTGTTACTGCTGAGCCCTCCTGCAGCACAGCAAAGGCGTTGGCCAGCCTGTGGCTCTGTGTTAAGTCTGACATGAAGCCACTCTAATCTGGTGCTCCTTACTGCTGCTGGAAGCACTGCCAAATCCTAGGAGGGAAAGGTGAACTTAGCTCATGGCCCTGCTTTGGGAATCATGGTCCAAAGGAGGCGCTTGGCCAGTGCTGTGTGCAAGGGCTCATCTTCCATGGCTGTGCCTACTCCATTAATTGTCAGTGGCCTTGGTTTCCCTAAGCCTCATCAAAGCAGAGGGTGGCCAAGCAGGCTGAAAGCTCTTTTGTAGCTATTAATTCACCTGCAGGTCTTTTGGCTCTCCTGGGATCTCAGTTCAAGGATCGTGGTTCCTGTCATCTCTGGTACCCTTAATCCAACCCTTCCTGCCTCTAGCTGCAGTTAATGCCTGCAGTGCAGAGAGAGCAGCTCTGTCCTGGCAATTAATGGCTTTTCCTTGGCTAGTGTTCCATCTATCAGTCTTTCCTCTCTGGACTAATTTTAGAAGCTGGATTCAGTGCCAGCTTCACAGATGATCTTTTCATTTTGTAAAGGTGTTTGGCTATGTTCACTAATAACTTAATTAGAGGCACTCTCCAGATTCCCTCTCTGCTTATGCAGCCCTCACCCTTTCTCTCTTCCCTGTGTTCTTTTTCCATCAGAGCCCAGAGGACCCGAGGTGATGAAACGTGGGAACACTGATGAGTCCGTAGGAGGATCAAGGGCTGCAGCACCTGAGAAATGCTTTGTCAAAAGCTTCTTTCAACTGCAGCCACATTAAAATGTCCCCCCTTGATGAAAAATGGGGATGTTCAGGAAGCTGGGAGCTCAAAGAATGAGAGGGGACAGACATTTCATGGTCCACACAAAACTGGGAGGACTGGTGGTGTGCCAGGTGGTTGTGCTGTCCTTCAGAGAGACCTTGGCAGGCTGGAGAAATGGGCTAACAAATGCAAAGTCCTGTGCCTGGGGATGAATAAGCCCTGAAGCAGGGCAGGCTGGTGCTGCTGGGCTGGGAGCAGCTCTGCAGGGAAGATCCTGGGCATCCTGAGCTGCCCATGAGGCAGCAGTGACCAAAGAAGGCCAGGGGTCTCCTGGACTGTCACCAGGTCAAAGGAGATGCTCCTGCCTCCCATTTCATGCTGGTGAGACACATCTGGAAGGCTGGGCCCAGCACTGGGTTGTTCCCCAGTACTGGAGAGACATGGACATGCTGGAGTGAGTTCTGTGACAGGCCACAGAGACAATGAAGGGGCTGCAGCATCTCATTGATGGGGAGAGGCTGAGAGAGATGGGGCTACTCAGCCTGGAGAGAGGAAGCTTGGAATCCTGTCAGTGTATGCAAATACCTGATGGAGGGAGAGAAAAAGACACAACCAGACTCTTCTCTGTGGTGCCCAGTGGAAGAATGAGATACACTGAAATACAGGATATTCTGCTTAAACATAACAACTTTCTTTCTGTGAGCAAGGTGGGTTCCACACTCAAATGGGCTGCCCAGAGAGGCAGTGGTTTCTCCTTCCTTGCAGGTGTTCAAAGCCCAATGGGACACATTCCTGGGCAACCCGCTGTGGGTGACCCTGCTTTGAGCAGGCAGTCTCCAGAGCGGCCTCCAGCCTCAACCACTCCCTGATTCTGTGATTTTTTGCTATCTCTAAGGCAAATTACTTCCATTTCTTTCAGCAGGGTAAATTTTGTCTGCAAATGTTTCTGACATTTTCTGAATTTATACCAGAAACTGGTATTCAGTCTTTCCTTTCAGGAGCAATAACCATCTGTCCCAACTCCCTGAATGAAAGCTTTTACCTCTTATCAGTAGGTATTGTGGGAAAGAAACAGCAGAGACTGAAAACAGCTTATTGTTTATTAATGTTTGACTGAGTTTATATCCTTTCTGAAAGTCTGCAGACTTGTGTATGCTAACTAGTCTCCTGGATATCTTTCCTATGGGTATAAATATTTCTCTTTTTAAACTCTTTAATAAATTCTTGGCCTCAGACAGAATTCCTGGGGGCAAGAAATCCCTAAAAATGTGTTATATTAATACAAAATATATTACTTACAAAAAAAGTCTAAGTCCAGGTGTGATTGATTGTGCAAAGCCTTGCTTGGATTTTTCCAAAAATGTGACCTGAGGCCTAGGGCTGGAGGAGGGCTGTGATTTGATGGTTACCTGACCCCTGGCAGAAGAGACTGACAGCAGCAGCCTCTCGTTCCAGCGTCACTGTTTTTCTGGATTTATTTAAATTGGAAAGGGGAAAAGGCTTGGGAAGCTGCCAGTGTTAAAGATTTAGTCACTGACAAGGTAAAATGTGCTCGAAAATACAGACAGCTCTTCTTTCACAGCCACAATTGCTCTAAAGTTGGAGCTAAACCTCTCCTCTGAGCAGGTACAGGGAGTGTGGGTTGCATTGAGTCCTGTGAGGCTGGGAAGAGATTTGGTGTCTAACACCAGGCACAGCCCTGCTGCAGGAGGGGATGGAGAAGGGATTGACTGCCTTGCATTGTTTAATTGCCCTCAGCACTGCAATCTGCAGCACTTTGCTAAATTATGGCCAATGTTCAGCTTTATTTCTTTGTGAGAAACAGCAGCCAGTAATGAAGTGGAGCATTTAGTCAATGGTGATAAATAATTTCTTTCTTAAGCAGAAAACCAGTGGGAAAAAAAGAGCTGTAGCTGGGCAATCAGGCTCTTCTTCTTTTCTTTCAGATAACATCACCAACAGGAAAACAGGAGCTTTAAGAAGTCAGTGTCCAACCAGGAGCTTATTAGTGCAACAGAGCAGGTTTTTCTAGACTTGACTCTGCCATCTCACGCTTAAACCTCAAGCCTATTCTCTCTCAGGCAGGCATTACAAAAGATATTTCAGCTCTCTGCCCACATAACACTTTCTTCCCTCTTGCTTGAGCCTCCTGCTCTTGGCAAGAGCAGAGTCTCCTACAGGAACAGATGTTTCCCTCTTGCCTGTCAAGGACACGCTGCTCTTGGGCTGAGGCTTTCTGCTTGCAGGTACTTCCAAGCCCCATGGGTAAGCCATGCTCCCCTCTGGAGCTCCCTTCTTTCCCCCAGGAAACCCCTGCACCCCCTGAGCAGCCCTGGGAGAAGAGACTGAAGTGAACAGAAGTTTCCCAGAGCTTTTGCTGTATGCCTGCTCTCAAGTCCAGCGAGGGTGTCCTGGGATGTGTTAATCCCCCTGTATCAGGGACTGATTTGGCTCCCTGTAAGCGCTTTGGCTGTTTGCACTGTTATTAGAATTTCCACAAACAAAGGGACCTGCTGGCACCCCCTGGCAGGGCCAAGGAAAGGGTATCAAAGAAAATGATACAGACTGACTGCAGAAACTTGCTCTCAGCCCCCCAGCAGCTCTCTTTGTGACTGTGGACCCTCAAGGTCCAGCCCTTGTTCAGAAAACCTTAAACTTTACATACCAATTAAAACAGGTGACTGAGATACCATGCTGGCTGTACAGCAGCAATGTTTAGGTTCTGTTAAGAGCGGACCAAATGTCCAGGGATGCTGCTGGCTCTGCCTGGATCCTGGGTGTTTACTCATTAGTTCTTTGTGTGCTCTTCCCTGCAAGGCACTGCTATCAGTGTTTGGAAAGAGGCTGCACACCAGTGACTGCACTTGGCTTGCTCTGTTCTGCGCCTCATTAGTTGTAGCTCTTGGCATGTTGATAAAATGTTATCTCCCAGATAAGCTGAACACACTGCGTGGTTGTCTTGACTCGAGCAGTAACACTTGGCCTCTGCCTCTGTGGGAAATAGTGGGAGCACAGGAATATATTTCCTCCTTGGGGATATTGCCCCTGTAGCACCACCACAAGCACTGGTGGCTGAGAGGGGATTTGAAGAGGAGCACCTGAAAGGTGTCCAGGCATCCCCTTCCCTGCTGGGGAGCAAATGTGCAGTGTCCTGGACTGGCAGCTGAGCAGAGCTGGCTTAACAGACAGCTGGGAAAGCAAACACCAGCTGGGGAGGGTCATGCTGCAATGGACAAAGGACCCCTCTGTACCTGATATTCCTGAGACCTGGGGGAATTTGGTGCTCTCTGGGCCACCCAACCACCCTGCCTTTCTGCAAGGCTTCGCCACTACTTTTGGGGCTTGTCCAATATCCAAGAAGTGTGAGCACCTGGGGTTTTGGTGCAGTCCAGAGCACATCATGAGGAAAACTGAGGCTCACCAAGGTTTGAAAGTACGTTCTCGGAACAAGTGTGCCAGCAAAGCAGCACAAATCATTGCCTGTGAGCCCTCCACGTGCTTTCTCTGCTGCTCCTGCACTGCCTTGCCAGGGCAAACACAAAACATGTGGAACCTTTTCTGCAAGCCTCTCAGTAATGCATGGCTGTCAGCATTAATACAGCAGAAGAAGCTGCACAACCATCTGCAGCACTGACAGCAGCCAGGCTTGATCCATGAGAGCACTGCATGTTTTCAGCAAGGATCAGAAAACCAGCTCACCAAGGAGTAAAACAAAAGAGTTCATCATTTAGTACCCTCATCTTTCCACTCCTTCCCTGGACCCTGTAAGGTTCTAACTTTTATTTTATTCAGCTGTCTAGAGGATGAAATGTCTGAGATCCCCACTCCAATGAGATAAATGTGGTTAATTCACAGGTAGGGCCACTGCAAAGGGCCAAACCCACTGTCAGGCCTCAGAGCAATCTGTGTTGGGTAATCTCTGCAGATGGCTGAAGTGGCTCATCTCCTCCCTCGCAGAAGTGTTTTATGTTCTCCATAGGGGGAAAAAAAAAGGAGAATAACTGCATAAATTACCACTGGAAGCAATCTCTTCCCTGACAGTCTTCCCTGTTTGCTCAGCTCCTAAAGGACTAGTATATACTGACTCTAATCAGGCTTGTCTGCTCGTGTTGGGAATTTCAAGAAGGAGAGGGGATACTCTGCCTTGCAACCAGCAGAAAGCAGAGATTGCTCCCTGGAGGCTCAGGCCCTTTCCCTTCCCTGATCAGAGGAAAGAGTCACTCCCAGGCATCACACACTTACTTTGCCCTTTGCTTTCAGCAGTAACAAGACCCCAACTCCCTCCTGCTGAGTGTCCAGCCTATATTTTAACAAGGCTGAGTTTCAGCTGGGAGGTGCCTGGTGCTGCCTGGATATTGTCCTGCTCCTCCCATTGCCCAGGCTGGGCTGAGCGTGATCACTTTCACCCAACACCAGCCAGGGTAACCACAGCAAAGTGGCAGAGCTCCACTCTATCCTCAGTGCAGGGAAGGAGGATCATGAAAATGCTCTTTACAGGTTTCCTGCCCTAATCCAGAGAGAAATCGCTCTCATTGTTCACAGAAGTTATGGAATTGCAGGGGTTTGTACTTTGCTTTAAAGAACTTGCAAGCCCTGCAGAGGCAGTGCCTGTGTTCTGTGTTTTAGCACCTGCAAAAACCACTCAGATCAGCAACTTGCCAGAGCTACAGAATACATAAACCTGGTATTTTTGCATCTGTTTAGTATGGGCTGTTAGTGGGAACCAGCTGAGTAGGTTCATGTCGTTTTTGCAGGAGAAAGCAGATGACACAAAATCCCTCTCCTTGTATTTTTACAAGGAGCCCAGGAGAAGCCACTTCTCTCTCCTGCAGAAAACATTCAACAGTGCCCAACTCATTATTTGGCAGACTTTTTGTATAAATCTCTGTAGCAATGAGTGCACCTGGGAAAAACTGCAGCCTGCCAGCCGTGAGACACTCATTTGGATTGACCTGTCCCCTCCCACAGCTCCAGCTGCAGGGGGACCAAGCAGCCCCTTCAGACTGGGTGTGCATTTAAAACTGCTTTCCTTGCTATCAGCTGCTACTTCCCACCCCTCCCACAAGACTTGAAGATCTGAGAGCTGTCTGGGGAGAAGGGATAAAGCAGAAAAGAAGAAGACACCAATATTGAGTTGTTAAGTGTTGTCTAAGTGGCTGGATCACGGCTCGAAAATGAAACGCCACTCGCAACCTCACTTGGAGTGAGGATATGATATTAAATTGTGAGAATACTGTATTAAATTGTCTCCTTTTTCTACTTGGGCACCACCTGCTGGCATGTAATTAAATTAGCATCATCAGCCAGATATTAAACTCTGCAGTCCCTGAGAGTATGCCAGGTTTTTTCCAGATTATTAAGCAAGGCAGAGAGGAGAATATTTTAATCACCTTATGTACACCCTGTACCAGCACTTAGTTACTTTAAATATAACTCCTTGTACATCCCTCCTCCTTAAGTTTGTGGTGGAGAGTTCTTATGGTCTGTGGGCACTACTTGTTAGCAGCAGGGAAAGCCAGGGATGTGCATGGCACAGTGCTCATGTCAGCTCTCAGTGCTGCTCATCCCACCTGCAGAGTACCCTTGGACCTGCCAAGACACAGACAGGACCAACATGGCACTGGAAGGACAATCCCACAATGGTTTGGGCTGGAAAGGACCTTAAAGCCCATCCTGTCCCACTCCCTGACATGGCAGGGACACCTCCCACTGTCCCAGGCTGTTCCCAGCCCCATCCAGCCTGGCCTTGGGCACTGCCAGGGATCCAGGGGCAGCCCCAGCTGCTCTGGGCACCTGTGCCAGGGCCTGGCATTCCTAGGAGCCAAGGCTGTGTACCTTGCTATAACCCCAAAATATGAAATCATGGGACTGAGCAATACCAGCACACCTTCCCCAGGCATCCCACAGGGAGCCACAGGATGAGAATGGCCCAGGGAGCAGATCCCAGCAGGGGAGATCTGCAAGAGGAGTACCAGGAGAGAGTGGTCATTCCTTGGAGCTGCAAATGGGTTTCTGGCAGTTTTGACCTCATGTCTGGCACAGATTCCTCTTTCTTTGCAATGTGTCATGCAGGAACAGGAACAATCCTCATGCTCAGCAATGTAAGCCCATCCAAGCTTACCTTCAGTCTTTAGCAATGGTTTGCATCAGCTGTTCCTCTGCCCTTGGCAAAACATTCCCTGCAGCCAGGGCTGGTTTTGCACAGGTGCAAGTGGCTCCCTACCAGCTTCTTCCAGCTGCAAAATGGGGAGTGTGCAGGCAGGGCAAGGAGAACACAGACAGTGAATACAGGGACATATTCTCAACACAAGGATCAGCAAGTCTTCCTCTTCATTCATGCTGCTGGCCCTTGCAAGAAGGAACAACCAAGTTTTCTGGCTGGTGACTCTTCCCAGGAGTGCAAAAAAGGGAAAGGGCAGCCAACAGAGCCAACTTCTCTTCCCTAGGGACCCAAAGTCCCGTTGTGGTGGGGGAAAAGATGACACGTAGCACTCAGTGTTCATCCTAAGATGTTTCCTACTCAGCTTTTGGCTGAGAGCTTCACAGCTGGTTCCCAACATGCTGTTCTGTTTCTCCACTTTGAGGGGAAAAAGGATAACCAGGACTTGGATTCGGAAGGCTGAGGGGAAATGAGAAGTGACATCCAAATTCCTCATTGCTTGCAAGATGTGTGTACACCACAGGGGGAAACAAGCCAAGAAGAAATCAAATTAAAAACTGTGCTTGTGAGAAATTATGCTGAGAGTGAAAAAGCTCCAAACTATCATTTTTGCTGCAATCTGCTGCTGAAGGCTCGAGGTCTCACAGGACCCCTGGAGCTGTGGGAGAGCAGTGTTAGGTGGCTCTGCACAAAGGGAAAGCCCTGTGAGACATATGGGAGCATTTATTTATGGGAGATAATTTATACATTATCTGCCTTTAGCTGGCTGCAGAAATGTGTGATTTTTATAAACGGGAGGGGCTTTTGGGAACCTCAGCCTTGCTGCAGGGCAGATATCTGTCCATTTTCTTGGCTTTGAGCTCAGGGAGACAAGAACAGCCCACTGAAGCCAGCATGTGTGTGAAGCTCCTCAGGACCTAAGGGACAGGTATTCCCAATGGGATGAGGCAATCTCAAAACCTTATCCCAGTGTAAAAACAAGCTTGCCTGAGCAGCCAGCTCCCATTTCCTCTGCTTGGGATGCACATACACAGAGCACAAAACCAAGAATACTGAGAGAAAGGTGCATGGCCAAGCACTGCCCTGCCATGTGCCAGTCATGAAATGCAGCCCTCACCCCACGGAGGAGAAACCCCTGGGAGAACAAGAGTGGGTGGGAAAGCAGCTTTTGGAACCTGAATTGCTGGTGCTGGGTGTTCCTGGGGTAGCCATGGGAAAGGCCATCCTGGAGCTGACCTGAACCTTTTAACTCTGATACCCTGGCCAGCTTACAAAGGACACAGGGCTCTCAGCAGGGCTTACAGTGCTTTATTCATTAGCTCATTTACTCATTAACTGATTGATAAAGAGCTTGAACAAAAGCCCTGCTTTCAGATAGCATCATGGTGCTCCTCTGCAGAGGAGAGGTCCAAGTACAGAACTGTCACTTGGGGTGCCCAGGGATGTGACCTGCTCCCCAGGAAAAGTTCCTCCTCGTACCAGGGGCTGGGAGATGAAGTCTAGTGAGAAATGATGAGCAAGGAGGGTAACAAGGAGACAGCAGAGTCCCTTGTGTTTCCTTCTGCTGAAATGTCTCTTGGCATAGGGATCATTACAGGGCCACAAATCTGGGTAAGGAAAAGTGCAGGTGAACACCATTCCCAGTCTAGAGATGGCAAACGGAGGCACCGTGCTGGCATCTACCACCACTTCACAGCCCCTGTGTGTTACCCTTTTCAGCAGCATCCTTCTCAGGAGCCCTCTGAGAAGGCAGAGAACATGATCCAAAGCCTCCAGACAGTTTTAATTGAATTTCTGTTTCTAAAGAGTAAAATTCACTCAGAAGGTAACTTTGCTAAAAATTATCATCTCCGGGAGAATTCGTTGCAAGAAATAGAAGCTCAAGGCAATCAAAGTAGAAATGTTTCCTCCTTTATCAGGCAAGGGAACAGAAATCCTGGCATTTAAAGCAACTTCTGGGAAAGACCCTGCAACATGCAGGATGTGTGGAGCTGCATGTGGGATCCATGCAGAGGGGACAGAGGAATGACCTGAAGTGGATGACAGGATTTTCTGAGTCGTGCATCTCTGCATTTACTTGGCAGCCCTGTGCCTGCTTTGACACATTCAGAGCTGTTTCAGGTCCTGATATGGGTAGAAGAAAAGTTCTCAAACTTGGAAAGAAAGGGATTTTTCAATTAAAACCCTGAAAGATCTCCTAGACTCCTTCAGCATGAAGAATATCTCTATGTCCTCCCTGCAGTAACAACAGGACTCCAGCTCCTAGAAAGACACAACCAGCCTCTCAAAATGCTGCTGCTCCATCAATAGCATTTAGGATGAAAACTGCACTCCCATCTGGAAGAACTGGGCCTTCCCCTGGTCACAGTTATTTCCTGTGATCTGGAGGAGATGGTTTAAGAGGTGCAGGTGGAAGCACTGAGGTGCTGTGTTGCTTTGAAATGACAGCCTTCTGATGAGTTTTCATAGTTGCAGTTCACTTTCTCACGAGTGTTCTGTAAACACAAGCTGTTTACCACCTTCCTTTTAGGAGAGGTCATTTGATGGACTTTGGTTTGACCAGTGTGATTGGAAAGGTGGTAACCTTATTCTGCAATCCCTGGTCACGGTCCAGAATCTATAGATTCTGAAATCAGAGAATAAACACCCTTTTTTTCTTGTTCTAACACTACATGGTGTTGGTGGGATTCATTCTATGTCCTCTAACAGTGCTGTACTTGCCAGAGCTGCAATTTCCCTGCTTCATTCACCCAAGGGGCAGTGATGCAGCTCCTGGTGGCACCAGGCCATGGAGCAGAGCAAACCCTCTGCCACCTGCAAGCCTGCCTTGCTTTGTCCATAGTGACTGGCACAGTCAGCAGTTGGACATGCCTCCAAGGCAGCAGAAAAACAACCAGCCAACAGTGAAAAGGATTTAAAATATGGTTTGTGAGCAATAAGACTTCCTCATATAGGCTCGCTCTGAAAACTTCTCCTCATACAAATCTCAGTGAGGGTTTTATCCTAGTGAGAATACAGTGAAAGGCTCTCGTTTGTGTGTTTTTTAAAGTCTGTGCAATCAGAAAGCTCTCCAAAGCTCCAGGAACTGCAGACATTGTCTAAAAACATCTGCTTCTCCTCTTCTGCTGTATTTTCCTCGATGCAAAATGAAACCAACCAAGCTCTTGCTATGGAGGTGAGGCAGGATGGCCCAGTGCTGACAGCCAGGGCTATGGACTGGGACTGGCTCTGCTGGGAGGGCTTGGTGGCACCTACACAAACCAGCAGTGCTGGGTTTCCCAAAGCCAGGCCCTGCTTCCCTGCTGTGGTCTGCGGGATTTGATCCCATGTGCTCAGGCAGACCAACGTGGCTGCAG
The DNA here is from genome assembly GCA_013399455.1 of Anthoscopus minutus. NCBI lineage: Eukaryota > Metazoa > Chordata > Aves > Passeriformes > Paridae > Anthoscopus > Anthoscopus minutus. The sequence continues at coordinate 454,731 of VWYI01009444.1, forward strand.
CTGCTCCTCCAGTTACTTTGCTGTTCCCAGCCATGGAGCTCAGCTCCCCAGCCTCTCCTGAAGGGCTGGATGAGGAATTCTTTCTGGATGGCTGGTGCTGGAGAACACATTTGCCTGCTGCTTCCCAAAGCTCAGTCTCAGGGAGCTTTTCCTTGGGTTCAGCCCCATCTATGATGGAAAGGGGAGCCTGATGGATGGCAGTGTGGCCTTAGAGAGCCTGAAGAGCTGCCCACACCATCCCCATGCCCCTAGCAAGGGAAGAACATGCTGGCAGCCCACAACCATCACATAGATCACTTTGAGTTTACTGTTTTCAAGCAAGCTGGAGAGACCAGCTGTGGATTTGTCATTTAAAAGCATTTTAATGGGAGGAAGCTCATTTTTCAGTGCAAAAACAGAAGCTCAAGGAAATATTACAAACTGTGAGCATTACTTTCTGCTTCCTTCACAGCAGGTCTGAGCCATCTCATCTGGTGCATAATGAAAAAATTATTTTAGATTTTCTAAAAAAAAAAAACTCCAAAAAACAAACCCACCAACCCAGGAATTATAGTGCAGCTACCTTGCTGCTTTTCCCAGGAGCTAATTGCTTAATAGGAATATCTCACTGCATCAAAGAAAAATAGAATAACCAGACCATTTAGGTCTTCTCCCCAGCTGTTACCTACAAGTACCCACAGCTGCTGCCAGTAATTTCTAGCACCCTGGCTCCCTACATGCCACAGTACAAGAAAATCATCACCATGAGCAGCCTCAATGTGTGAGAAAATAGTATCTACTGAGGTAGAGTTGGTTCCACAGCGACAGCCAGAGTTGCATGTTCTGTGCTCCAGGAGAATCAGAGCTGATCCAGCCTCAGTGGCAGCCAGGAGATGATGAGTTCCTTTTGTACAGGTAACTTCCTGATGAAAACACAGCAAGCAGGGCTCAAACATGTGAGGAGAGAGAGCTCAGGGTTCCTCAGGTGGTTTTTTTCCACCTGAACCCCTGGGCTGAGCAGCAGTGAAGTGGAAGGAATAAGCATCGAGACCAAAAGCACGTTTTCAAGAGGAAGCACATTTAAGCAGAGGATAAATTGGAACATTTTATGTAATTCTAGAAAACCTGCTCAGAGGCAGTGCTAGGGCAGGTGAGGGGGGCTCTCATTGTGGTCCTGTGTTCCCACAACTGCCCAGGGCAAAGCTGGTTTTACACAGCATCAGTCAGCTTTCCCCAGCACTCCTACCCCTGCACCGTGTGTGACTCCTGAGCTGAGGGCAATTGGAAGGGCAGGGACAGCCACAGTGTCACTCCTTTTGTCAGCCCTTTGGTCTTTCTGATGTCCAGCCCCAGCTTTCAGCGATTCTGATTTTTGCAATGGCATCCCAATTCCTGCTCTCCTCCAGCTGTTCTCAGGACTCCTTCAAATAGTTCTTAATCAGGTCTCTCTCTGCTGCAGCTGCTGGCTGCAGACTCCCTGTTTCTCCAAGGGACTCACTCTCATCCTGCTGTGTCAGGCAGGGTGGGCACTAAAAGCAGGACAGAGCTCCCAGCCCATCCCCTGGTGAGCTCCTGGGCTCTGTGCTGAGGTTTTCCTCACTTTGGATGTGGGAGCTGGAGGCTCCTTACCCTGGATGTCTGAGAGGCAGCATTGATGTGCAACATCTGCAGCATAAAAACTATTTGGGGAAATGAAATGGCAAGAGGTGGGAAGCTCAGTGTAAAATTCTGTGCTCAGCTTGAGGCTGAAAATCAGTGTGTTCTCTGTTAAGTCACCTGATTTCTTCCCTCCCCATTACCCTGACAGGTCCATCAAAGCACTGCAGCTGAGTAGATTTCTGTATGGAAACATCAGGAGCGAGAATTTGGTGTTCAAAATGGGCACAGTTGATGCAGCAAGCAGTAAGTTCGGGGTAAAGAGACTTAGAAGTAAAACAGGAAGATTTTTAGGATAAAGATTCAACGTCCTCAAACCACACACACCCAGAAACACAAGGGAAATAGTTTTTAACGTTAAAAAACTAGAATGATGTAAAGCAAGCTGCAGCGCAGCGTGAGCCGCATCTAGTGGCCAAGGTGAGTAGTGCTCGGCTGTTTTTTGGGAGAGCAGTCCAGCCTGGCAGGAAAAGTAACAGCCAGATCCAGGAGTGGCACCAAAGCTTCTCCCCTTGCTGCTCCCAGTGGAGCAACCATCCTGCCCGAGGAAGGCAGCAGCTCACGCTGAATCACATCTCAGCATTTTAAACGACACCAGTTCTGGGGGTGCCGCAGGTGCCTCCTGAGCCCGCTCTGCAGCAGCCCTGGGAGCCCGGAGGGAGCCCCTGCTGCAATGACAGCAGGCTGCTGCTGCTGCACCGCTCCCAACAGGGCACTGTGGGCAGGAGGCTGGAGCAGAAAGGCAGGAAATGCAGAGCAGGCAGTTTCACGGGTTAGTGAAGACACCCAAGAGCTGCCAGCCTGGGCTAAGCCAGTCTCTGCAGCTCGGTGTTCTGCTCAGGGCTGTGCAATCCCTGACGTGATCGGGATCCTCTGCATGCCCTCCTCCGGATTTGGACGGCACTCTGATCACAGTCTGAAAGCCCAGATGTTTCCTTGGCACAGGAGTTTCTCTAAACGGAAGGCAGAGAACATAAAACTCGTGGCACAATTCATTACCCTCAGCTCAGAATGTGTAACATGTCAGGGATAAAGCCGTGAAGTTTTGATTTATACAGGCTAATCAAGCAGAAAGCTATTAACCGAGGGGCAATGGATTATTAAATAAAATGACAGGAGAAACACTGTCAAAACACCTAGTTCTGACTCTTGGAACATATTATGGCTCTTCTTAGCTGTCCAAAGTCTTAGCTATGAAAGTTAAAGCAATCTCTCCAGCTCAGACACAATTTTAAACACCCTGAAGACTGCATCCAACATCTATTTAAGCATTTAGAGCATGGCAAGTAATTTGAAGCTCTGAATAATATTGCTGAAGGGCTTTCTCAGAGTACTCAGTGAGTTCAAAGACCAAACCTGGACACTGCCTGCTGCAAAACTTTCAGTAAATTGACCTTGACTGACAGCAGGGTCAGTTTTGGGGGGCACAGCCTGGAGGGATGTGGCACAGCACGTGACAGAGTGCAAGGACAATATCTACGGTCTTAAGTACAATACTAAGCCTGAGCAGGCTGCTAACCAAGTAGAGATTGGTTAATGTCCTTATATTTCTCAAATTAGACAAAATTGACCACAAAGCAAAAAAAAACCTCCCACCATCCTGCTCTAGCTATTCAGCCTGTTTTCTCATAGGACCCACCCCAGCTTTCCCTTTCCTTCCACCTGGGTCAGACTGTTCTTCTAGCTCTCATTGCCTGGTAACCAGCACTTTGGGGATGCTTTCTTCTCTCCTATCCTTTCCCTCTCTGAAAAAGGAGAAAGACACAATCCTTCCTCTATAAAACTCTCCCATCTGCCTTTTTATGGGATTGTCACTCCCAGCCACGTCAGTGATTGACTGATTCCCAGATGACTGGAATCTGCTGAGGAAGGGAGGGATCACTGATCCATAAAAGCTATAAGTAAATGTAATTTTTACTATCTATAAAATTAAATGTATGATTTATATATTAAATATTAAATGGTTGATATGATATTATATGATATATAAATTTACCTTTTATATAATTATAAAAGCTAAAGCTGAGCACAGTTATCCAAAGAGGGTTTACCAGGCTGAGCTACTGCAAGTTCTGCTCTGGACCAAAAGGTTTCTCAGTTGAGGAGTGCTGCTGTATGGTGCTCTTGGAGCACAGCAATAGAAAGAAACTGGAAAGAAATAATTTAGTTTTCACTTTAATTTTGCCCTCAAAGATCAAGGAACAGCAAAGCTCTGCTTCTTGCAGTGATTAGCCTTCAGGATGAAGGAGCTGGTGCATTGATTTTTCTTCCTGCACAATAAGTTGATCTTAAGCCTTTCCTGAGTATTTTCCTTACTTTAAAGAGTTCTAATGTTCTAATCTGCTGTTACCAACCAAGCCCACAATTTAAGTTCTGGCTTGTGTTTTGTTGTTCATGTAAGACAGCTTTGTTTCCTAATTTTCATGGGTGCCTAAACACAAAGACAAACACAAATACTGATCCTAGTGCTTCTGGAGTTACCCTGAACGTTGGGTATCCCCAAGGTGTTCAAGACTCTGAAAAAGCCCATCTAGCACATTTCCTATGTCCAGGGAAGTCGTCTCCCCTTCGTCCAGAGAATGCATTCTTGCCCCCTTTGTTTCAAGAGGGGTTCTGCTGTCACAGGTGAACTAGTGCTTTATCTCTCCCCTTTGTATCAATTGTCTTAATCAATCAGCCTGAGATCTCCTCTTGGTTTTAAGGTCTGAAATATTCTCCTGGCATGCCTGAGTGGCTGTGTGGCTTCTGGGGACCTTGGGAGCCACAGATGGGGGTTTTGTTTGTGTCTGTGTAATTAATAAAGGCACTAACAGGTGGCAGGAGAGAGAAAGGACAAGATGAAGTCTACTGATATCATGGTCACTCTTCTTCTGGCTGGTGGATAACTGTGGCAAAGGAAAAATGTGGTGGCAAATCTCTCAAATAAGGTTTTCAATTAAATCAATAAATCTGCTTTCCTTTGAAAGGGATTCCTTGGCTGCTGCCACACAGTTCACATTGAGAGAGAAAAGAGCCATCAGATTTAGATGTCAACAATGTCATTTTAATGTCAGGAGGAAGAAGTTGCCTCTATGTCAGTCCTGATCCCACTTCTGGCAAGACCAGAGTGAGATTGGCCATTGATTGTGTCCCTCTTTGCTGGGGAAAGTCTCTTCAGTGCTGGCTGATGGGAGAGTTTTGCTGCTCTCTGACTCTGTGGTCTTGGGCTGGCAATGGGCACCCTCAGCCTGTGGGGAGACACGGAGGTCTGTCCCCATTTCCTGCCTAATGTCTGTCCCAGGCTCCAGCACAGGGGATTTCTCCTGGGAACAGTCTCCATCCTGCCCCTCGCTGCACAGGGCTCTGCAATCCAGCACCAGCCCCTCTGCTCTACCCCTGCATCCCCACAGCAGGACCTGATTACCTTTCATCCTGGGGCAACAACATTCACTTTGGCCCAAATAACTGAGCAGTTTTAATTTTCACATGGCTTTATCAGAGGAAGGACAATTAGATGTGCAGGGGATTACAGCTGGGACTTCAGAGCTGCAGGAGAAGTTTGAGATTTCTTCAGTCCACTGGAGAGCACGTTTTAAGTGTGCTGAAAATGAAAGGCCTAGTGCTCTAAAAAGGGTTCAAGAGCATTTATACCTTCAGCCTGGGGATGTCAAGACAACACAGTGAAATTGTGTCAATAATTTGAAAAAATAAGGTGCCATTATAGCTGCAATATCAAAAGCAAAGTAATGGCTCTTCTTTGCAATCAGCAGGTTAAAGGCTTTCTCTGAACTGCAGTGTTCCAGTGGAAGATGTGTATAATGAGCCTGGCACGGTGCAGTCTGTCACAGCTCATTCAGTGCCTGCAATAAAGCAGAGCTGCCTCAGCAGTCCCCAATGCAGTATTTTTCTGGTTGAAAATACTGTCACAGCACATTGAAACTGCAAGTGTGGGAATGAGAGGATTGTAAAGCATATTTAGGCACAGGAGTTTTCATAGGTCAAAGAGGGAACTTCTTGAAATTGTTTTTGAAAGGGTAATAAAAGTCAAAAGCTGGGAAAGGCTTTTCTCTAAAAAAAACCCAACAAAAACAACAAAAAAAAGCATTTAGGGTTTCATGTCTTCCATTGTGTTTTCCAGTCTCCCTTCCCCTTCAGGCAGTTTTGTAGGGTTTGCAATTCACTGGATAGCTCTCTGAACTCACTTTCTTTAGGGCGGGCACAGCAGGAAAAGGCTGTAGCTTAATTAGGCTGACATTGCCAAAGTCACCTGCCCCTTGCTGAAGGAGACGGGGCAGACAACCAGTGGGGCTGGGGTTCCAAGGAAGCTTTTGATGTGGGAAACCTATTTTAGAGGAGAAATACCTCTTCTGGCATCCTGGAGAGGTTCTAAATATGCTCAGTGCTCCCCACCAGGAAATGTGAAGTGTCCTCAAGTGTGGCTGCTGCACAGAGCTCTCAGGAGCCTCTCCCAGGAAAGCAAAAGATGCTCCTAAAGCAGTAGGAGATGCCCTGTGTGGCACTGAGGCTCCACATTTCATCTGTGCCTCTTCTGCTGAATATCCCAGGTGTGCTACAAGAGCATTAATGTGGTTTTCAATTCTACTAGACCTTTGGGAGAAAAGTATGGAAACCAAACACATCACTTAAAGGGCTTCTTGTGAGAGCTATTACTAAATCAGCTCACACTGTTTATTTTCCCCCCCCCAGGATCGTGTGCCTAGTTGGCTTTGCTATTACAATTCAAGAGGAAAAGGAAGCTGGCATCGCGTGGCCTTCAGTCTCTCTTCTATTTGTTCCATGTGTCTCGGGAGACGGATTCTTTATGATAATGTAATTATAGAAGTGAACAAACAAGGGCGTTGTGCGATTTCCCCGCCAGAGAAGCTGCAGTGTGCGAGGGGGTCACTAGATGGTAGTGTCAGTCCAGAAACATTTCAGTGATGCCTGACAAAGCAGCGACGCTAAATCGTCCTGGTTTCAGCGGGGTTTGCTCCCGGCAACACCGAATTTGAGGTGAATAAGCTGTGATGTGGTAGCGTTATTCAGACACAAAATTTTGCAGTTATGTTTGAAAGCTGTAAAAAAATTTCCAAGTGTTTTCCAGAAAAGGGGATCTTGAGTCTGAAAATTTTGCAGTTAACCATTACTGCTCTCCCTGAAAACCAGTGAAATCTCTATTTCTGGTGGTGTGAGCACAAATTCTGATCAGAAAAGAAACCCAGACCCTTGTTATCTCAATCACTGACACCGGTGATGTTAAGGAAGATTCACAGCCATGTTCCTTCTTGCTTTGTTCAGTTATATTTTAGTGTGAGGTTAATAAAAAGTGCATGTGAGATGTGGAAATCACCATTTTTAATTATTAGATGTTGTAGATTTATGGAGAAATATATCCAATTCTGACTGGGAATAGAGTACAAGAATAAATCAGGCCTATGTTACTCCTAATGTGACCATTTCAGTTTCAACAAATAGCAAACCAGTATTGATTTCTATACATAAACTATGAACAAAAAAGAATTACAAAACTTCTCAGCAGCCTGAAAAGTCAATATCAACCAAACCAGAATGGCATTTAGGAGAGGGATGCTCTGCTGATGAAAATAAATAGCAATAAAATAGCTTCTCATTTGTAATTTTTATCTAATATTGTATCAGGTCTGTAATCCTTTGCAAGTGTCATCCAATACAGCACTGGTGACTGCAGAAATGTGCAGAATTAATAAAGAAGGTGCCTGGATGTGGAATAGCTCTAGCCTTCCTGAAAGGTTTTGGTTTGATGGATGATATTCTACTGATGAAAGTATAAAATCTATTCATTCACAAAGTGAGTCTTATTCTTGAGTTCCAGCAAAAAAAGCCCTTTGCTCGAGGCCCCAGTTTCATACCATGAATTTATCTTTGTCCCAATATACATCCTCAGCTGTGAAACTGTGGTTGTGCCCCAGCGCTTCAACAGGAATGGCTATGGAGCTGCAAACAGGTGGATTAGAACAAAATCTGGTTTAATACTTTGCTTTTAACAACCTTGAAACACCTGAGGGAGAGGAAGGGAGTAGTGGGTGTAAATTGCCTGGCTGCATAAAAAAGGAATTTCCAGCAGGAAGGGGACTATGGATGGGGATGACTGGTGTGCTGTGAAATAAATGGGCATGGCACAAAGCCAAAATGTAACAAATACTCCCCATAAGAGATGGGATTCGTTTTTCTGGAGATCCTTTCTGTCCTGGTGTCTTGCTCCTCAGGTGCTGCTGTCCCAGCATATGATAAAAATTCCTATTTTTTAAGGAAAGTGGAAGGAGAATGGCTTTCTCACTAACACAAGCCAATCATCATTCTGCACTGAACAATCTTCCTTTCTGTGTTTTGGTTTCTCCCCTGGTTCAGAGCAGGGGATGGAATGGGTGGATGGGAGAGCCCATAGGGATGGACATTGGCAGAGCACATCATGTGTGATCCATCCATAAAAACACAACTTTCCACTGTCATCCCCGGGCCACTCTGTCCCTGAGGAGCAGCTGTTAGGTCTCTGAACACATCTTCCTCTCCTTTGATTGAAACTGGGAGTCCTGAACCCTCTTCCCTTGACAGGTGCTGTGTCTCTCTCATGTTCAGCAGGGAGTGAGACCCAGCAGGATGTTCCTTGCTTTCTTGGAGAACTCCTCAAAGTGCTGGAATCTCTTCTTCCAAAGGAATCTCAAGCAATCTGTAGCTCCTTCAGTAACCTGTTCTACTGACCTGAGAAATTCCTACTAGACAAGTGCCACTGTAATTTTTAGGCTCAAAACCAGTTTGTTGGACTGGTTCTGCATGGATATGGGCTCTTGCTAAGGATGGAAGGATGTTTCTTTCAGTCAGAGGAGGGTATTTCAAGTTCAACACAGACTTTGTCAGCCTGGAGCTCAAATTCTTATCTACTTGTGCCCAACTGTAAGCAAGAGCAGCTTTATCCCTTCCATGAGAAATATTTCTGTTTGACTGCTATCAGAGTTTGAAAAAAAATTAAATTGAGAAGCATGTGCTGCATATGGCCAGACAAAGAAAGAGTTCAAGAAGACTTTCTGTATCTTCAGATCAAGATAAACTTAGATAAACTCGGGTTATTAAAAACACAAGCAACATTTATCTTCCTCTTTTGACTTGCAAATTAACCTAAACTCACATAACCAAATCTGATGGGAGTTTATTTTCAGAGTTCACCACAGATTTAAAAGACTAAACCCAGATTAATAATTGCATATTGTGGACTGCTTCTGCTGCAAAAGCTTCCAGAGCAAAAGTCTACTTGAGTGAAAGGAGGTTATAAACTAAAAGAACAGTTAGAAATGCAGAATTGGATGTTGCTCATTCAAATGCAGTGAGGATTTTGATTTGGATCCTTTCTCCTTCCCTTTGAAATGCTATTTACCTACATCAGAGTTTAATAAGGTTAATGTGTTAGATGTTCCCCCAGTGTAAATTCTATCAGTGGGAAGAATACTGCCTGAATAAAGTCCTCCAGCTCTATTCATTTGCTTTCAATGTATCAAATTAATTTTGCCACATGGGTAATAAAAGCTGTGCTTCTGTGTATTTCTGTAAACATTGTACTATTTAGAAAGTGTTTATGATTTCTTTCAACAATGAAACTTAAACTGTGCACAGTCCAATACTGGTGAGTAATTTCAGAAGTGACTGAGGCATGTAATTGAGTTTGTCAGTGTAATTGTATTTTGGAATAGATAGTGGTGTGGTTTTTTTCAGTCGTTAGTGAGTCTCGTATTTAGTGTGCTGATTAATTCTATTAGAGGAGTTAATTAGACTGAGAAGGTGGGGGTGAGGATGGATGCAAATCACTTTCAAGCACTGCATTTAACTCAGAGCTGATTATTCTGTGCACAGAGAAATGCTGCCTGTCCCTGTTCTGGGCTCACGTGTGTGATTAGAGCTCATCAGTGCAGCCCCACGCCTGTGACAAGGACAGACAATCAGTACGGATGCAGTTCTCTCTCCTTTCAAGTGTGAACTTCCAAATTAAGGCACTGCAGGGTACAGGGATGACCAGACTTCAATAAGTTCCTGTGCATACTCTGGAATAATAAAAATAATAATTACAGTATCTGTATTTCTGGCACAGCCTCTCCATATTGTTTCCTGTAAAGAATAAAAGGCAATAAGGAATAAACAGGCATCACTTAAGGGCACTCTCTGGCTTTGCAGACTTCAGAAGAGTTTGGCCTCCAGTCTTGACATGGGAGATTCAGAAAGGGGGGAATGGAGAATTGAAACAGCCTCTTCCAAAGCCAAAATATGCAAAATACATATACACACAATAGATTTTTAAACAGCAGTTGATGTGTAATTTTTTAATTACCTGGAATATTTCCAATCAGACAAACACAAGACACTGTCAGAGGAGCATTAAAACAGGCCTTGAGGCATCAACTGAGCTGCAGAAAAAGTCAAGGACCTTTATAAACCAAATGTACATGTTGGAAGACGGTGTAATTGTCTGGAAAAGAGTCTCAATCTGAATAGGCATGAAGGAAGGACACTGTCAAATGAAACAGTGGTCAGGACCACCCAAAATCCAACATTTGGCACGTTTGCAAGGAATTGTGATGCTGTGTCAGGGAACTGCTCCCAGGCTGCCTGGTGAGGCCATTACAGCTCTGTCAGCAAAACCAGCGCTTATCTCCAACTCCTTCCACGCAGATAACGCCGCCGTGGTCAGGGCAGATTTCAGCAGGACTCAGAGTGGCAACATCTGGCAAGTTCACATGTCATGTGCTGCTCCTTGCCCATGCAGAAAGAGCTCCTGTTCCCACAGCTTTTTGTTTCCCTTAGATAATGGCTTTTCTGCAGCACAACCCGACCCACAGGTTATCAGCTGGGAATGGCAACGCCTCGCACAGCGGCACCGCAGGAAGAAACCATCAGGAACTTTCAGCAATGGAAAACTTCACAAGGGAAACCAGCTCTGATAATCCTGCTGAGAGGAGAAGAACTGGCAAGTTTCTCTCTGTGAAACAGAAGGAAAAGGGAAAGGACCCTAGAAAGTCACAGGAAGGTGAATAAAAATTTCTTGTCACCAGGCTCCTTCCGCTGGTCCTGGGAAGAACCTCTCGGCTGCCTCTCAGCAAAGGCTTGTGCTCCACAGTGTCAAAGAAAACAAGCAAGGGGGTCAGGGTTCTCCCTTTGAGATCTCAGCTTGCTGGACACACTGTGAGTCTTCTGGAAACAGTTAAGAGGAGCTGTCAGAGCCACTCACCTGTACCCATGAAGCTGTTTAGTTTGGGTTTGATGGTGAGGTATGGACAGCCTGACAGGTGCAGCTGGGTGTGGACAGAGAGCCACTCCCTGATCCTGTGGAGCTGCTCCCTGTTTCACATCTCTCCAGGGATTTTGTTTTGGGTTTGACTTGCAGTTAGCAGGAAATGGAAAAGAAAGACTGAAGTTAGACAAGCTCCCCCCCTCCCCGCTGACCTCCTCTTTAGGAGCAGTCATCTCCATCCAGCCCACTCCTGTTCCCAGCTCTTTAGAAGGGAATATGGTGCAGGATTTCGTGTGGTCTTACAGGACACAGGCAGCAGCGTGGAGTGATGGCAAAAAGGGATGTGCAGGAGTTCTGGAACATTCAACATGTGTCCCAACAGCTATGAGAGTCTGTGCTCCCTCCAGCCCTCTGCTCCCTGTCCCTACCCTGTCACTCATGTACTTTGGTTTCTTTTTCCTCCTCTGAGTAGCCTGAGCAGATTGAGAAACTCTTTCCTTTTAATTAGATGATTCTAAAAATGAATTATATCAAGTACAGAGTGCCAAACATGCAGATCATTTTTCTTAAAGCAAACTGTATTATTTTTGCAGTTTATGTTAAAAAGTTTGCATGCCAAAGTTCAGCTGTTCAAATAAACCCCTCAGCTCCTTTCTTCATTGACATCTCCCAATAGGTGGATTGTTTCAGCCATGGTGACTGTTCTATATATCTCTCCAAGCACTTTCCATCCACTCCCTGGGAGCTGGAGATGGGATTTAGCTTATAAAAACTCTGAGCTGAGCAAACAGCTAGTAATGAACTAATTTTTTTATACTGCTCCTTGTCTGTCCAGACACAATTGCAATTTATTTCTGCCAGGAGGCTGATGGAGCTGAGCAGTGGAGGTGAGGGTCACCCTGGAGTTGGAGGCACAAACCTCTCCCAGGAGTCAGACAAACCATCTCTGCAAAGCACTGCTGGGCACATCACTGGGATGGAGGATTCATCCAACCCCATGGAACAGGGAGGACTCTAGCTCTGCAAACCCATGAAAGTCAAGAAAATCCTCTTCTACTTCAGTCTTTTCTTACAAAGTTCCATCAGAATAGCCCAGGGGGTTGTTCTGAGCTTGTACCAGGATGGCCTTGATTTTGTGCTGGTCCATAGTGGCTGGAAGAGCAGGGAAAGCAGGTCCAGCACTAATGGTGCATCCACTCCTTCTCCTCCCACATTCCACTAACTCCAGCAAGAGCCTTTGGAAGAGACCAAGTCTGTTAATACTCTTTTTTAAAAAAGAAGGACCATAAAATCATTAATCACCAGAATGACTGAGGCAAATCAGTGGCTGAAGCAACCATGTTTCCTGGTTCCAGCCACTCTATGGGAATGTCAGGGATGCTCCTCCAGGACAATTTGGAAATGCACAATTATTTGGGCAGCTTAGGGCCATTCTGTTGTAAACTTTTTCTTAGCTCTGCTTCCTGAGTCAACTAAGTCATCACATTGGCCCACAAAATGAGTTGAGAACAGATGTGAGTAATTCCTGTGTCATTATATAATTATATAATTCCTGTGGATTATAACCACAGCTACAGGCATAATTAAGATTTTCCTTCATTTCTCTTATGAGAGATGGAAATGGAAATATTAGATTAACTCAGCTGTGCTATAAGACTAACTGCAGAGAGTCTGAAAGACGTGTTCATGTGTAAAGGTCACTGCATTGCCACTGGATCGTTATTTTCCTTACTTTACCCAGTAGTTAAAATGCATGTTTTCTGTCTTTCCCAGGCCTTTCATCTTCAATTGTCCAGGCAGCCAATAGGGCAGAATAAATGAGGAGCATTCAAAAGTTGTACAGTTTAAGGCTTTCTATCATTATGCAAAATCTATATCATCATTAATCACTTCTTTTCTTAATGAACTTGGGGACTCGTGTTTCTGCTACTAAGTACTCAAAGGAGTTATTAAATTTATGGCTGTCTGGTTACCCCATCTGTTACCATAAAAATTTACTGCAATTATTATTTCAGCAGAATTTCTAAACCCTGCCAGACTTAAGAACAGGGAATGCTTCTGTAAGCGTGAGAGGGAGCTAATGGCGTATGAGTGGCAAAAAATCACTTAAAATCCAGATTAAACCAGCTTTGCCTGTAGCTTGCATGAGGTTTAAGGCAGGAAAAGGAGGACTGACAAAATCAGGAGAGCTGGAAAAATTCCTGCCCATCCAGGTCCAGCTGTCCACTGCTATGTATCAAGAAAATATTTAGTTAATTTTCATTTTTTCTGAAACAGGCAATTCCAGAAGCATGTGGGCAGGGGTTTGGAGCAAAGCTGCTAAGCACGCAGGGGTGGCAGCTGGAGGCAAGCACCAGTCCTGGGAGGAATTACTGGGAACAGGACTCTGCAGCCCCATGCCAGAGCCCCGGTGTCAGGAGGCCTCTTGGATTTTACTACACCAAATCCCTGCCCTATCCCTGGCAGAAATAAGCTGCAGAATATAAATCTGAGCTTCTGCAAGAGTCTGGAAGGAGCCCTCACCTTAGAGTGTGCACACCAGGTGTTTAAGGAGGCTGGTGACAACGTCCTGGGGAGGGACCAGGGTCGCACCTTCCTGGTGCATGGAGCCACGCTGCTCTCCTGCACAGGATGAACCCTTTGCTCTGCATGGATTTCACAGGTCTGTGGCTGTTTGCAATAAAATGGGACAAACAACATCTTTTATGGCCAAAGGGTTGTGTTTTGTTCCTTGTCTGCCCCAATATGTTCCTGTGGTGCATCACAGCCTCTTGGGTGCTGTATTCAAACCACTGAAGTTCCCCCTTCAGATGGCTTCCCTGGCCCCATTATGCACCTGCTTATTATCAAGTTAGGGGGATCCCTGAGTCTTTATTTTCACTGTATTTATGCCAGGATAAATTTTTGCAGCTGATAAATTTCCATCTGCTTTTATGAACAGTAGGATGGGCTTTTCCTTCTCAGGAAGAAAAAGTTGTGGGGTGTTGCCCAAGCTAAAGCAAAAATGATGATCCAAGAAGGACTGACTGACTGGAAGGGGTTGGCTCTGGTGTGCCTGAATTGCCCAGAAGGAAGATAATGAAGAGAATGAGGAGAGCAATTGTTTCAATAAATAAACTGGAAAGTGTGTGAGACCAATGCCACTGGGGGCTGATATATGCCAAGAAGTCTGTTTTTAACATCTGCTCTTCAGCAGCCTTAATATGTTATGACCAGATCAATAAATCTTCTGCTGCTGGTATCAGACATCCAAACAGCAGCCAGAGAGTGGGGAGGAAATACACACAAAGATTATAACATGTTTACATATTCACAGGTCCACACAGACAGGCATTTCTGTGCATGTGCATTGTTGTACTAGTGGAAGGATTGATGTGAAATCAATGCAAAATGGTGCTTCAGCAGCCCTGACAAAGAGGAGCCACGAGTGGTTGATACTCACTCCCTGCAATCTCTTTCTCTGCAGAACATGAGCTAGAAGGTTGCTGTGTTGCTGGCAGCTCACATCCCCCTGCATCCAGAGATGCAGTATGTTCCTTATCCTACCACAATTAAAAGGCTTTTCATCTCTTGCCAAGGCTTTTATGTGCTGCAAAGGCTGAGGGAAGCAGGTGAGGTGGTGTAGGCATTACGGCCATTTTTTAAAAGCATTCTTACCAACCTTCAGCCATGGGCAAGGAAGGGCAGAGAAAGAAGAGCAGGGAACAGAAAAGAAGATGAAAGGAGGGGTTGAGCAAAAAAATTTTGGTCAGCACGCTGCTGTGGGGCTGGCAGGGTCTACACTTGCAGCAAGATGAACACAGGTGTTTGTTCTCTCCTCTAGTTCAGGGTATTGCCCCTGAAGTGCCTGGGACAAGCCCCACTGGCTGCTCCTCAGCCTCCCCAGCTTGCCCCCAGCCCCTGAGCTCCAGCCACAGCTGGAGTCAGGCTTGGGAGAAGCTGAAAATAGGGCTGACCATGAACAACTGCAATTCAGGTGCAGTCAGACACTATCTGTGCAAGGTTCTGCTGGGCCCATCTTTTTCCCTCACAGTGGAGAGATGCTGGAGAGCACCCACAGCATTTTCTTGCAGGGAAGAAAGGATGTGAGAAACCAGATCTCTTTCTTCACTCAATTAACTTTCCAAGCCCGGGGGGGAGTCCACTGAAGGACTTGGCACAAAGATGGATGTTTGGCCTATGGCACTAAGCAGAACTTGTTCATTTAAGACAGGACAGTGGTTTGGAAGAATAGAAGGTTGTGACCTCTCTGATGCAGCAGCAGTTCTGACAGAAGGTGATAAATAAGAGTTAGTGCCACAGAGTGTATCTGAAAGCTTTGCACTGAGCAACACTGAGGAATGCTTGCTATGATCCCAAGAACCTTTACATCAAGAAACCTCCTGGGCACATGGGGGTAAAAAGGTCTTGTTTTAAGTGCTGCCATGGCTGGGTTCTGGGGGATTGCAGTGAGTCCAAAGGCCCGCTTCATTTACTGCAGATGTCTGATTTTACCCTCAATATGGCTCCAATGTGCTTGATTTAATGACAGACATGGACCTGGAAAGTGAGGAACTTTCAGCTTTTGAGTTTATTTAGCCACTCAAAAGACAACCATCTGGAAATGGTAGATTTCAGGTTCTTTTTATTTCTGTGTAAATAGCAGGGCTCTTTCAGAGAGCCAGGTGCTGTGATGGGTGTTACTGAAATAACTGCTCACAGTCCTGTCATCCCTGTATTCCAGCTGGAATATGTAACTGTGGCTCCTGCTTCTTCCAGGAACCAGGACCACGGCTTTTGTAGAATCACAGAATGGTTTGGGTTGGAAGAGACCTTAAATATCTACTTCTAAACCCCTTGCCATGGGAATTTTCAGGGATTAATTCCTAGGACAGTAAACCAGCCTGCCTTAGACTTCAGGTGGTCAGACATCCATACCAGAGACAGGTGTGGCAGTAATGCCACAGGAGTCCACTTGTTTGATCATTCCTGATATGAAACAAAAAAGTGTTTGTTAGTAAGCACAGTACAGCCCAAACTAAAGCAAAGTACTGATAACCCACCAGATTACCATAAAAATTGTAAGTTAGGTACAGGAAAGCAAGAAGCTGCCTTAAAAATCTAAGGAGGCTGAGAAATACAACACACTTGGGTTCTTTTTATTTTTGCCTGCAGAGCTTTGAGCTTTTCACTCAAAATGAAAATGAAGACTAAATGAAATGAAGACTGCTCTAACATCACTTGTCTCTGGGGACTGAGGCAGCTGAGAAAAAAAATCACAGCATTGTAGGAGAGCTGTAATGAATTTGCTGGAGTTGGCAACAGCATTTTCATGCCAGTCACGGCACTTTCTGTGGGCAGATGTTACAGCCCAGCTCTGCACAGTGCTTCCCACCTGCAAACACCCCCAGAAGTCTGATGGAGAGGAGCTGAGCTGGATGTGAGGCATCATCACATTCCCAGCGTCCAAAACTCATCCCAAGTGATGTGCTTGCAGCCAAGGAAATCTTTGAATTGGAGCCTGCCTGAATTTTCTGGTTCTGCACACACTGCAGTGCTCTCCAATGTCCACCCTCTTTCCCTCCTCTAGAATCACATTTCCCGTAATTCCAAGTGTGCTTTCCTGCTGGGTGAGGACTGTGTGAAGACTCTGTGCCAAAACCCTCTCCGCAACTTTTGGAACCGCTGATTAATTGAATGCCCTTTGCAGAAAGGGGGAGAGCCAGTGAGACGCAAATACAAAAATGTGAAAGCGTTTGGGACAAGGGTGAAAAATGGCATTTTCCATTCCAGGAGAGGCAGCAGAGCTCTGGGGAAGAGGCAGGAGCGGTGGCCCCGATGGGAGGGAGGGTTTGTTTCCTCTGCCGTGAGCTGCCCTGGCTCAGGAGAACCTCGCTGCTCCGAACATCCCTGGGGGAACATCCCGAGGGTGCTGTGAGAACCACGGCGCCAGGCTCTGTGCCACAGACACTGCTGCTGATTTTAGGAGCTCTCTAAATGCAGAAAAACTTTAATTTTGAATGGAGATACTGTTTGTTCCGCACAGGGTGCAAGGTGAAAGTTTCCACAAATCAAGCGCACCCCAAGGGGTAAAATGTTACGTCTGTTATGTAATAAAATTTTCATGAATCCGCCTATCTAATATATATTCTTCACCTGTCTAGTGCATATTAATTTGGGTAATGATCTTATGGAATGCTGGAAACACAAAGTTTAACTGTAGAAGTTATCTGATGTCATCGGTCACGTTCACAAAAGGTGAAAAAATTCATCCTAGACAGAGAAAATTCATCTTGAAGACATCAATATCGTGGAGAAAAAACTCAAATTTCAGGATTTCAAGGCTCTTTTTCCCTCAGGATGACATTGTTTTCCAGGGCACACGGAAAAAGTGTTTGCTTCACAGACAGACCCCAGACGAGTCTGGCGCACCCACCAGCACCTCAGGGCTGCCAGGAAGAGACAAAATCCGCAGTGCCGGTACCGCACATCAACCCGCCGCTAAGCACGAACTAATTAACGCTCGGCGCTAATTGCCGGGAGCTGCCCGCCGTGCGCATGCGCCGGGCCGCGCGCGCGCGCGCACCGAGAGCCACGCGCGCTGAGTGCAGCGTGCACGCGCGCTGAGACTCGGGCGCATGCGCACCGAGAGCCACGGGCACGTGACCGCGGGCCGGGGGCGGCAAGATGGCTGCGCCCATGTGCGCACACGGGGCGCTCCCGGAGCGCCGCGTCCGGCTCTGCTGAGCCCGGCCCCGCTGAGCCCGGCCCCGCTGAGCCCGGCCCGGGCCGCCATCCCCGACCGCCACCCCTGCATGGAGCCGCGGGAGTCCTGGGCGGCCTTGGCGGTGAGTGAGAGGGCCCAAAA
>VWYI01009444.1:472509-500993 GCA_013399455.1 Anthoscopus minutus
GTGTGTGCAAGAACCCGGTCCACAAACAGAGTAGAGGTCTATATACAGAATATAAATGTTGCATATATATATATATATAAAATGTATAAATATCTATAGATATATTTATACATTATTTATACATTTAAATATTCATATATATTCATATATATCCATATATATGATATTTGTTATATATAAGAATATATCAACATAAAGATATGAAGATAGGCAAAAAGATATCATACATATTTAATATATAATTTGTAAAAATATAACCACAAAATATGTAATTATATAATAAATAATATAATTAATACAATAATTATACAATCAATAGTGCTAATATACAATTATAGTTATTAGAAATAATAATTATTGGTTTATAGAATATATATTATGGATCAGTTATAAGTATATAATAGATCCATAATATGTATGAATGAGCATGTGGATTAATTACCATGGGAAGCCAGAGAATCATTAACCAATAGAAGACACAATGCTAATTAAAAAGAGAACCTATGTAGCCTGTAGCCAATGAACATTTATGCTTTTATTTGGTAAAGAGCAGAATTAGTGAAAATATATATATACTATAAGTATATATATATATAAGTGTATATATATATATATTTATATATATTTGCTGGGTGGCAAATCCACAAAGCCAGCACTGCAACTTCTGAAACTTCACTATTCTACTGGTTCTTCTATTGGTTAATGATTCTCTAGCTTCCCATGGTAATTAAGCCACATGCTCATTCTTTCTCTTCCTTTGGGTGGGTGGATTTCCTTCACTGGTGGCTGTGATGTGCCCCTGCTGGAATTAACCTTTTACCCAGATGGAGCTGATTCAGCTCAGTTGATAAGCAATCTTTATTAGATTTTTCCTTTTTGTTGGGGTTCATTGGGCCAAACGTCCTTGTGGTCCATAAATTCTGCATCCTTTGTGATTGCTGTCAGTGGTACCTTCTGCTTCCCAACATTTGCTAACCTCCCTCTAAGTCTGACATTATTGATACATATGCAGCCCTAAACTTCAGCAATTCTACTGATAAGTATTTTGGCTTCCCAACACACGGACATCACGTGGACCCTGTTGGTTACTCTCTGTTTCAACAATTAAATCTACTTTCTTGTTGATTAGGCTTGAAAGCTACATCAGAGAACCTCCTTTCTTAGGAAACATTTTCCATATTCCACATTTTGCAGATGACCTGCCTGACCAGTGCCAAGGTGATGAGCTGAGCTGAGGGGTGGCCACAGTTTGTGGCTTCAGCAGCCACTCCAGAGCCACAGGGAGCCCCTGACCCCGTCTGTGAAGCACTTCCCACCCTAACAGCTGCTTTTCCGTGTGTGGTCTCAGCAAGGGGGTGAAGCCCCAGTCACACAGCTGGGGACTCCCTTGGAAACACCCAGTGCTCCCTGTGGGTTCTGTGTGGGTTCTGGTGCCTTGGCTGGGGTGGGGAAAGCTGCAGGAGAGGAGAGTGCAGCTGCCTGCCCCAAATGCTCTGAGGCAGTCGGATGCAAGCAGTGAGCTCGTGGCTCGATGTGTTGGAATTAGGTCCTGGTTTTGCTCAATCATTGTGATGGAGTTTATAGGGTCATTGAATATCCTGAGTTGGAAGGGACCCACAAGGATCATCCAGTCCAGCTCCTGGCCCTGCCCAGGACATCCCAGCAATCCCACCCTGTGTCTAAGAGTGCTGCCAAAGGCTCCTGGAGCTCTGGCAGCCCTCGGGCTGTGCCCATTCCCTGGGGAGCCTGGGCAGTGCCCCAGCAACCTCTGGGGGAAGAGCCTTTCCCTGATATCCAACCTAAACCTGCCCTGGCACAGCTCCAGCTGTTCCCTGGCTCCTGTCACTGATCACAGAGAGCAGAGATTGGAGCTGCCCCTGCGCTGCCCTTGTGAGGAGGATGCAGATCCCAGTGAGGTCTGATCCTCCTGCAGCTCCTGGTGAAGGTTCTTTTGATAGCACTGCTGTTACTGACAGGTGGGGGAGAGTTTGTGTTCTAGGTGTCCTATGAACCAAAAGTCATTTTTCTGCAGTTGTTGCAAACACACAGCTATTGTGACCCGCTGGCTGGTGCTCTGTTAGCTACCTCATGAATTTAAATGATACTTAAGATACAGAACTTTGAGAACTTAAAGAAGCAATTAGTAACTTTTGATTCGTGTTTTAACAGATGGCTAGATTAAATCTGATTAAATCTGATCAATGCTATTTTGAGCAGATAAGGATTTTGATGAAAAAGAGTGAAGAAGAATCAATGCATTGAAAATAGCCAACTAGATTAAAAGAGTAATTAACTTATTGATTAAACCTTTAGTAGTAGATAGTGAACACCTCTCTGAATCCTCTGTTACCCTGAAAAAAATTATCAGAGTAACACACATGTGATTTGTTTTCAGGCAGAGTTAAAAATCTGTGCAGCTGTTTCTTGCCTGCTGCTCTATATAAGGTAGCCTTCAAACTGTGTTTTCTGAATAGCACTGCATCTAAATAATGTCTCATAATGGATTAATGTTAACTGTTGATGGTGTTTTATTTTAAATCAGCTTTCCTGGTTATTTCAGCCTTTTCTTCATGTTTCTGTGAAATACTTGTTTTCTACAATCAGCCATGTCATGGGGTAATTAAAAAAAACAACCCAGTCATCTAGAAACACAGACAATGGAAGAAGATTGTGCCATAGTTTAATCAATTTTTTAGGCTTTTCTTTTATGAATTGTTTATATGAAAAGCTTTTCTTTATGACTTTGAAAACACCTTTACTTGACATGGTTTCTGGTACCTTAAAGGGAGTCTGTACAAGAAAGGTGGCAAGAGCACATGGTGACAGGGCAAGGGGAGTGACTTCAAACTGACAGAAAGTAGGTTTAGATTAGATATTAGAGAAAAATTATTTACTGTGAGGGTGCTGAGGCCCTGGCACAGGTTAGCCATAGAAGCTGTGGCTGCCCCATTCCTGGAAGTGTTCAAGGCCAGGCTGGATGGGGTTTGGGACAGCCTGGGACAGTGGAAGGTGGCTCTGCTATGGCAAGGAGCTGGAACTGGATCTTTAAGGTCCCTTCCAATCTAAACCTTTCAGTGATTTGACCATTTTTTTTCTATAGGCTGTTATAAAAAAACCCCAAACCAACCAAACAAGAAACAACTAAACCCAAACAAACAAACAATACCCCAAACAAAACCAGCAAAAACAAAAGAAATGAAAAACCAGCCCAGAAGCTTACTTTAGGCTTTGTCCCACAGAGGCAGTGAGGGAGTGTGAACACTTTAAATGAAGACCTTTTCTGGAAAAATTTGAATGTGCTTTCCAGAGCTGCCTAAGGGGAGGAGCAGAATTACTTCAGTCTCCCTGATTTTATCACAAAACTCCTGGAGGTGCTGGTGATTCTTGATAAGTGACATCCACTGTCTGGGTTTTCTATGGAATGGGGAAGTGTTGCATTGCTTTGCTTGCACTATTCAAAACACTGAGATTGTTTTGAAAATACCTTAAAAATTGTTTAAAAGTTATAGTATCTGTTACTTTCTTTTGTTTGAACCCTTGTTAAAGCTGTGGAAGACTGGCAGTTTATAAGCTGACCTCAGGAAGGATACAGTCAGCAGTGCTTTGGGTTTCACCCCTGAGAATACTAATGCACTTTTCTCCATGGTTTTGTCTTGAAGGCTGGTGGAATTGCTGGTGTGTGTGTTGACTTGATCCTTTTTCCACTGGATACTATAAAAACAAGACTTCAGAGTCCTCAAGGATTTAGGAAAGCTGGTGGTTTTCGTGGCATCTATGCTGGTGTTCCTTCCACTGCAATAGGATCCTTTCCAAATGGTAAATTCCCTTGGATTATGCTTTATCTTCTGTAAGCAGTAATTTATGTCACATAGGACATTCATGTCTGTGGCTTGCTCTCCTATGGATGTGTGGATTCTGTGAGTCCATGTCCAGCTGTGAAGAGCAGTTTCTAGAATTCCAGCATTGAGCAAACTTGAGCAAGACCAGAGTGAAGGCTGCTGCATGGTTGCTCTGAAATGCAACCCTAATTCCTTGGAAGCAATCTTGGGTATAAGCCTGTCCTTACTTACAGGAGCACACTAAAGCATTTCTGGCTGGACACTTTTGTTATGACCCACTCTTTCTTGGCACTGGAAATGAAGGGAATTTCAAAGTACTTGAGCACTGCAGGTGTTTCAGTGAATTGCTCTGGGGATGCTCTGCCCATCTCCCTGAAACAACAATGTTTAAATTGTAAAGACATCAGGAATATTTTTGAAACTAAGGCTTAAAAAAGGTAGATACTTTTAGTCCCTGCAGAGAAAAGGCTTCTGAAATTCCTGACACCTTTGTCCATTTTGTCTTTGTAGGGAGGGATGAAAAAACAGCAATCTGTGCTGTCAGATGTAAATGTTAAGAGAACTTTGCTGACAAATCCACTGACACCTTCAGATGTTTGATGTCCTTCATAAGGTGATATAAAAAAATTCAGTTCTTTATCTTGGCTGCTCTGTTATCTCCTTTTGAGGTGATAAGCATCTTTTGATTAGTAGAAGGCAATTCACACGGCCCTTCTTTACAATTAAAATCTGTTCCCCCGCAAGACATGTCATTTTTTTCAGTATTTACATCTCCAAAATCTGCACTGTAGTTTTATCTTTCCAACATATGACTGAGAACTGAAATTATCTTCAGGAAAAGGAATAACCCTTAAGGTGTAAGTGCCTTTGTAGTTGACTGTTACAGTGAATAAACACAGTTCACATTGCTGCTCAGTTTAGTTTTGTGTGTTTCTTGTTCACTGCACACAACTTTTACAAATCCTTCAGAAGCTTGGAAAAAATTTTATGGAGCTAAATTAAAAATATTTAATTGACAATAGCTAGGAAGAAGTTATTAATAAACTGCTACTGGAACAGTTTTGCACATTGCAGGATAGCAGAATTGCATCAATTTATGCTTTTTGGGTTTGTTTTTCTTTTCAATTAATCAGCTGTCTATGGATATGGAAGATACCAGTTTTTCAAAATGTGCTGGACATTCCTGGCTAATTAACACATCTTTCTGTAGCTTGCTGTTAAATGTGTCCTGGAGTCCTGACACCTTTGACATTAATGGGAGGTTTGCCTGGGCTAGCCAGAAGTATAAACTTCTGAAGGAATTATCTCACATATTCTGTTGATACTGTTTTACTGTTTTGGTGTGAAAATATCCTGGTTTTAAGTACAGCCCTGTGATGGAGGAACAGTGCAATGATTGCATGTATTCTTGAATTTCAGCTGCTGCTTTTTTTATCACCTATGAGAATGTGAAATCCGTGCTGCCTCATGGATCTTCATCTTACTTGTCCCCTGCAAAACACATGGTGGCTGCCTCCCTTGGGGAAGTGGTAAGAAGGAAATTCATCTATTGTGTGTCCAGGGGAGGAGAGGAAACCATTCAGTTATGGAAGCTGGGGTTTGGTGTCATATCTTGTGACAGTTCTCACAACAGGCTTGTTCCTCACTGTGCCCTGGGGCTGGGTGTTGAGCTCTGAGCACCCCGTGCTGTTCCTGCCAGCACTGGCCACCTCTGCTCTGCTGTCTCTGACACAGTGTGTGCTGGCACTGTGCTGATGAAATGGGCTGCAGATTGTCTGCAGGTTTGAGGGAATGAAATGGGCTGTATGGAAACAAGCAGGCTTTTCTGGCTCTTCTGCAACTTCAACTTACCCAATGGCATGGGGCAGAAAAAGCTGTTGTGTCTGTGGTTCTATATTCTGCTTTTATTAACTGACATTTTTCTTTTTTATCCCTTGGAGGCTTAGCTTAGGTGTGTGTTGGTCCCAAGCTCCCAGGAGTGTGGAGATGCCTTTTATTTCAGCTTAACACCAGGTGCCTCACTCCTGCAGCAGCACAGCCTGCCTGGTTCCCATGGGAAGCAGCTCAGCTCTCCCTGCTCTCTGTGGGATCAGCTTTGACACCCAAGTAATTTTAATTCTTCAGTGGAAATGTTCCTGATTAGATTGAATGAGATTTAGCCAGGAAACTTAATATACCTTGTACCTGAAGATAGATGAGTGCAGCAGCTAAAACCACTCTGGTAGGGGTAGATAGAAGGTGATAGATGTAGGGCTGGGTGGGATTTGTTTGTGTTGCTGCCTCAGGTGAATTCTTTCTGAGCTTGGTTAGAGCCTGTGCTGTCAGGTTGTAACTTCTAACCAGAACTTACTTCCATGGAGATTCTCTAAAGGCTGTTAAAAATCAGCATGAGGTTATTTACCACCAATGCACAGCCCTAAAACTCCTTGTTTGCCTGGTGTGTCATGGAACAGCAGATCCAGGAGGTGTTTTGAGCTTCTCAGGTGCTGTTGCAGAATCAAGCAAAATAACAATGGGGCATGAAGAGGTGCCAGTGCTTTGCAATAAAATCCACCAGAAGAAAAAGTCTCTTCTTCTGGAATAGGTTATTTATGGTACACTCCCTGTGCCTGTGAGGATCCTGTGAGAAAATGACAACTGAGTAATTGAATAAACAGAAGCCAAAGCCCAGCTGCCTGCAGATGACTCCTTTCAACAGAACCTGTTGCCATTTGTTCCCTGTGCTGCTCTGTGACCTTTGCAACCCAGGCACTTGCTGCTTTCATGTTGGGGCTGGCAGAGATGGTGCAGCACAGTTAAATGAGTTACTCAGGGCTGTCTTATGTGCTTGCCTCTGGGGCTGCTCTAAAGCCAGGGAAAAGCATAAGGTAGCCACTGAAATGGCAGTGGCTTTATAGTGTGGGAGCTACACTGTTAGAACAGCCATTTTCCACCTCATTTTCCTGTTTTTGCTCTCTTTTCTTCTCCTCTTGGAGTGATGGGTGTGAGGAGAGAACTCAGCTCTAAAATAAGTGAGATAGATATTTAGAGATTTGCTACAATGAATCTGTAATAAAATAGCAGAAAGCAAGACCTTCTTATATAATGTCTTAATTTATCAATAGAAACATATAAACTAATCCAAATTGCAAAGGGTGAAAGTTATAATTACAGTTTTATTGATTAGTCATTAAGTTTTAATAAGGGCATAAGCACTGGGACTATTATTTTGTCAGTAGTTTTTTTGGTAATATGTAGTTTTCTCTCATTTTATGCTTTATGATTTAAATTGCTTTTAAATGTGTAGCATTAAGCCAAAGACACTCATGTCAGGATTCTTAAGGCATGCCTTTGCATTTCCACACTGATCTTTTACAAAACAGAGAAATTAGGATTTAGTGCAATAAAGTGTTGATGGATTTCTAGGTTTGCTGTTCCTTCACTGGTGAGTAGGAGTCAGATACCTTCTTTTGCATCAATAAAATGTGAGTATGTGCAAAACTTTTAAATGTGTCTTTGGGCAACTAATCTGTGTTTTGAATGTGACCTGCTAAAAATAATAAAATATGTAAAGAGGAAGAGATACAAAGGTTGCTTCAAAATAGGATAAAATATATGTGAGAAATCACTCAAATGGGAACTTTTAGTTTTATAACAGCCACTCTCCTGAATCTGTGGAAATTCATGGGAGAAACAGTCCCCTGGAACTGGTTTGGTCCATTTTTCCAATTCCAGGCTGGTAGAGACAAAGCCAAGCAATAAAAAGGCAGGGGTTGTTTATTTATTTTTTTTTAACCTTTTAGGCAGGAAGAATATAGAAGCTAATCTCATCTCCCAGAGTGAGATAAAGAAAAGTACATATGAAATCTGACCCTATTAAGCATAATTATTTTTTCCTACAACTGAATCTCACTGTACAGGGACTTTGAATATCCCATAATGCATGAAAAAACTGCTTACAGAGGCACATGCAAAACTCTAGAGGGCAGATACAAGGTGTAACATCTCATCAAGGAAGGAGAAGGTTGAAGAAAACATGAGTTGCCAATGGGAGAAAAGCCCTTATTATACCACTTGTGTAACTGAAATCTGAAGATAGAAAACACACTTACTGCATCCAGGACTTTGGAATTTTTCATCTTGACTCTACTTTTCCCTGTGTGTTTAGTCTGCCTGTATCTTTACAGTGTGCTGCCAAGTGTGCTTGGAAAACATGATATCATAGGGAGTGGAAAGGAAAACCAGATGTTCTGAAATTTTACTTTTAATATTCTAAGTAAGTCTGAGAAGGAGCAGCATTTCCTAGTGCCCATTTTACCAGGTGTCTTGCAGGTCCAGAGTTAACTACAGCTCCAGACAGATTTGCACAGATTTTTTGATGTCAGTTTAATATGAGTGTGTGTATTAATTACAAGAAACCTTGCTAAACAGAAGTTGCCCTCTGAGCCTCTCCCACTGAGCTCCTGCAGATGTGGATTTATGGGACAAGTTTAAGATTGTCTCAGTTTGACCAATGATGTTTCCCTCAGGAGTGCCTAAGTGGTTGGATTCAGCACAGACAATTTTACATCCCACTGACTTTTCCATGGAGGTGAAAATAAAGTTGTTTGGCTCACATTTCAGAGAAGGGAGCTGACAAAAGCCCTTTCCCATTTAATAATTAGATATTATGGTAATGATCTGAGCTTTGCAAGATATTAGTGAAAGCTTTGTGTTGTTGCCTGTAAAGCTGTGAGTTCACTCTTATCTTTCTGGCTTTTTGTTCTTGATTGGCTATTTTTGATGACATTGTCTTTCTGTTTTTTTCCCTGCTTTGCTAAAACCCTTGACTTTCAGAGAGGAAGTGTGAGGAGCAGCATGGGAGGGAGATGTCCTGTTCTTTTGGCAGCTGGTGGTGATGCCCATGCTCTGGATCTTCACCAGCTGAAGTCATGGAGCTGCTTTTGTCCTTTTGCAAGTTTCTAGAGTACTTTAGAAGTATGGAGATTTGGAAAGTTCAAAAATTTGTCATTTCAGTGGGGAGAGGGGAATCATGTGACTCCAAAGGGCAAGGTGAGGACAGGTACTTCAAGGTGAAATTCCAAGTGAACTTGGAATTCCAGTGTGTTACCACTTGAGGTACTCCTGTGATAAGAGCGAAGTGTGTGGTTCATCTGTGATTAACATCTGACCCTTCATATTAATAACTTTGGAATTTTTTTATCTGCTGTTGGGATGTGTCAAATATGAAAACTTCTTAATGCAGGAATTATCTTTCTGGGGAATTAATTTACCTTTCTCTACTAGTATGAACTTGTTTCTTAGAAGAAGCAAGCTCAAATGTAAGCAGGTTTACAGTTTTACAAATCACGATTCTGTAGAATGACATTTTAAGTGTGCTTTTAATTCAAATAAAAGAGGAAAGTGTATGCTTTATTTTATGTTTGTGGGGTTGGGGTTTTTTTCCTGCATAAAAAGAGGCATTCTAGACATGATGGACGACACTGTTGTCTATTCCTGTCCACAAATCAGCCACTTCTTCCCTCTGCCTTGGCAGCATTGTTTGAAACAGTTAACTAGTTTCAGTTTAATAGAAGAGCAGAAATCTCCAAAAGTGTATTGGTGTGAATTCCATAAGAGTAACTGGCTAGGTCAGAAAAAAAAGTTATTATTAATGCTTGTTCTGAGGAAAAAGCAAAGCATGAGTCAGACAAATCCTCAGAGTAATGGAATGAAAATCTCTAGCAGGATAATTGGCCAGGGCTTTGCAGCATGGTGAGCTCTGGAAGATCAGCTTGCAGGAGCCCAGTCTAACAGAGATGAGACAGCTGCTCACATCAGACATAAAGTTAAGATTTTAGGTATTTCAGCCTCCAAAACTTGCAGTGTTGGAAGATGTGACATTTCAACAGGAAAGTTGGACACTAGGGAGAGCTGATTTTAGTTCAGCAAAGAAGAGATAAAGTTCTTGTGTCTAGGCTTGGGGCTAATGGCTTTGAATGTTTTAGCTATCCCTTTTCTAAAAACTGAACTAATAAATGGACAAAACTGTTTGCATTTTGTGCATTGCATCCTGTCTCCTCTCAGCCAGTGAAGTATGTTCTGGCAGATGACAGTATTCAAAGCAGGGTGCAGATGACAGCAAAGTGTGATGGGACCTTTTCCACAATACTGAAACTTCTTTTCTATTTTCATTGATCAGTGCTTGTCATTTTAGCTGTGACTGCCTTTTGTGCTTGCAAATCTGGCTGCACACAAGCTTTGAGAAAGGGAATAATCCGACCCTGGCAAGATGAGCAGTGGTGGGGAGTGCAACAGTGTAGGTGGCCTTTTGAATTAATTGTGGTGGGGTTTGAAATATTCATAAATTAATCTATGTGAGGTCAGGTCTGCAATACAGATGCTGTAGGATTTTTGCCAAATCCTTATGCAGAAGCAGTGGTTAGGAGATGGTTGGGAAGGTGAGACTGCTGCCTTGGAGAGGTAGTGGAGAAAGAACAGAGAGCGGATGGAAACCGAGAGCGGCTGGGAGTTGCTTGTAAATAAAGAGGAATGAGGGCATGAATCCACAAATGCTGCCAACAAATTCATCATACAACTAGAGGCTGAAACAGCAAATTAAGAACTATCAAATACCTAGCCAGCCACCCATGCTGATCTTCTGTATGCTGCATGCTAACTGCACGTCGTGCATCTTCTTCATTAGCTGCTCTCCCCACACTGCTCGGTTCAGGGCTTAGGGAACATGCTGCTTTGCAGGAAAGCTTGATGGTTGTCATGTCTTTTGGTCACAGGGCTGATACTCAGTTGATTTAGAAGTATTTGCAGCTCAGAGAGTCTACAGAGGAGAGCAAATTTGGATTAAAAAGTTATAAGTGAGAAAAAAATAATTTTAAAGTACTTCCTTATGGATTTCCTGACTTAGTGTATCAGTCAGCTTTGGAAATGTGTCAGACCCTTTGGAATAAACTTACCTTAAACTAATGTTCTATGCAGGATTTGTCAGGAGTAACTATGAATAGCTCCATATGTGGACAAGCCCATAATTTTTTAAGTGAAAAGGCTGAAGGAAAGAGTAAGGGATCAATTAAAGGAAATACTTAATAAAATACAATATAGTTGAAATTTCCATGTTCTGGGCCAATGTAACCCCTCAAGAGAGTGAGCAAATTGCCAAATACTAGTCTTCTTTCAACAGGAGACTGAATGTGTTTTCAGAAAATACTGCCTGTGTTCTCTTGCCTGGAATCTCATTACCATCTGTCCTCCTGTAACACAGCCTGACCCCAGCTGGCTCCCTGGAAACAGTTGTGCGCTGGATGGGATGCACCATGTTACTTTTGCTGAAAGAACAGCTTGGCTGATAGATCTAATGAGTTTCTTAAGCCTTTTAAAATAAATTTAACAGACTTTCATAGTGAAAGTGTCGCTGGAATAGATTGGATCATGCAGATGATTCTGTACATTGAATTAAGTCTTAGGTTTTAAGGGTTTCTCTCTTTTAAAGTGGTAGTAATTTATGATTGAAACATCAACCACGTTAAGGACGATTTTTTTCAAGATTTTCAGCTGCCTGATTTTGCTGCTTGAGTTTAAACCAATTGCTTGTGATTGTACTGAGGAACTTCAAAACCTCTGGGACACAGTTTGTGCTAGAGTACAAGAGGTGTGTAACATCAGGCTACCTTTGGTAAGTTTTAGGTCTAGTTTTAAAAAGGATACAAAACTCTACAGTGCTTAAACATTAAAAGCCCAATTGATTTACGCAAAACACACAAACTTTCAAAACATCTGCAGGCAGAAGTACTTCTGCAAAGAAGTGTTTAGTGTGAGCCTTGTCAGCTTCACAGACTTTCCCTGTTCTCTGCCTGTTAGCTGATGTAATTGGAGTAAGAGTTTCTCCTTGCTGTGAACAGAGCTTGGCACAAATTCCCACTGCTGGAGGACAGGAGTTTTCTGAGGTGTATCTGCCACGGCTAAAGGGAAGGTAGGCAGGGAACCCACAGCAGGATTTGTTGGGAAGGTATCTGGGCAGTTGAAGAACCATGTGTGGGGAAGGAAATCTGAGAGGGGCAGAAGCCCAGTAGCCCTGAGAAGACTCCTGAAATGATGGGTGTGAAGCCAGCTGGGGACTTGAGGCAGCTGGGGTGAAAAGGCTCAGCCAAGATGGTCACTGTGAAGGAACAAGCGTGTGGTGGTGCAGGTGATGCTCTGAAGCAGGAAGAAGGGAGCTCTGGAAAGTAATAAAACAGAGCTGCCATGGTTTTGAAAATGACAGGATGAAATAAATCTGCAAAACAGCTCTGCAGATTCCAGGTAAAGTCATCTAAGATGGGAAGGTGGAGGAGGTTGAATATGTTTGTGCAGAAACTCCGGATTTCCAAATACTTGTGACATTTGGTCCCTATGAATGGTCTCATCTCTGAAATAATATGTTTTTAAGCTCTGGGAGGTGCTGAGATTTGAGGGATCTTGCTGGGTGAGATTGTTCTTTGAAGAAATGTTTCCTACCAGCATAAAGGGGAGCTGCAGTTAAATTAAGGAAGGCCCTGTTGTGTCAGTCAGAGGAAAAGATGGGACAGAGAGCTTGGCATTGTCTAAACTTTCCCATCCAGAGCCCATTAGTCAAAGCTTGTTCTCTCCATGGGGTTTAAATTAGGAGTGGAGTCACCCATCCATGACCCCAGCAGCTTTACACAGGACTGAATTTCAGCGTGCTGGAAGGGCACTTCTGTGCTGTGCATGAGAGTGTGGAGGCTAAAATAAGATTTAGCATCTTCTGAGGCTTTGTGCTGAAGGTGAACATGGGCTGGCATGTAAAGACAGTGGACAGTACATGTACAGGGCAGGTTCTGTCCTTCCTGGAGAC
The DNA here is from genome assembly GCA_013399455.1 of Anthoscopus minutus. NCBI lineage: Eukaryota > Metazoa > Chordata > Aves > Passeriformes > Paridae > Anthoscopus > Anthoscopus minutus. The sequence goes on from VWYI01009444.1 coordinate 485,176, forward strand.
AGTTCCCTCATTAAAATAGGAGTTAACACTTCCATTCTGTGCTCTCTGTGCCCTGGCAGGTAGCACAGCCTGCTGACAAGCACGTGTGGAAGGACTTGTTCACAACTGCAGTTGTGACCCACAGAGAATTACTGACCAGAGCAGCTTGTATTTTTGTTCTGTCTTGGCCAAAAGGGCAGCAGTTATTTAGATGAGGGTTTGTTGGTGTTTGAAATGCTTTGGGTCTGGGACTGCAGCACTTCAGGTGCTCTGTCCTAGCAATATATGAAACCATATATGTGAATATGAGGATGTTTCATGTTCCTCCTCTTTTCTGCTCATTTTGCTGGTGCTGGGAAGGGTGAGGGAGTTCATCTTCCATCTGCAGCTCGCAGCTCATGTTCCCTGCTAATATTTCCAGCCCAAGAGCTGTGACCACAGTTAGAAGCAGTTATTTGGAGGATAAAATGCTTTGCTAATCTTGTAATATTGCATTCATTTTTCCCTTCTGTTGAAGAGGGGCATCACAGGGAGATCTGAAGAACCAAGCATAAATTTACAGCATTTGGAGAGGCTTGGAAAGCTGCAGTGCTGAATTCAAGTTATTGAGAGCCTTTGACTTGAACCAAGAGGGAAATTTCCCATTTATTCTCCAGATCCAAAGGAAATCAGTGCAATTTAAGATCTTTCAATTTTAAACTCACTGATTATTTTAATAATTCAGTTATCTGAGGAAGGGAAAAAGACATATTTCAGATTTAAAATAGTAACTTCCTACTTAGAAAGGAGCATTTGACATAGAAACTGAGATGTTCAGATTATGATATACTAACATAATGCTGCTTTGGGAAGCAGCATTTTTTAATAGTGAAAAACTCCCAACCAAGGACAAAACCAGTAACAAAGCAAACTTGAGCTCCAAGGTAGCTTTTGGCTGTAGCAGTATGGTCAAGGCTAATTCAGGCTACACTTGAAAACTTCCCAAATTATTGCTGCTTCTCTTTGAATGGGGTTTTAGAGTTGTTCTGTTTTTCTTGCTTATTTTACATTCTTTTGCAGCAGGCAATTCTTCTGACCTTCAAAAATGGAGTGAGAGATTAGGATTTTGCTAGCAGATTGGCTGCAGCTTAAACATATGTCCTTTGATAAATCATAGCATCTTTGTTGTTGTCATTTTTGTGCAGCAGCTTTTCCTCTCTAATGGGTTAGTGATTATCTTGAACAGGTATTGTGAGGTTTTAGCCTAAAGTCTCTGCTCTCTGGATACAAAGTTTCATAGTGACATAAATTATATTCTTATTTAATTAAGAATAAACTTATGCAAATGACATTTAAGAGAAACTGTCTCCAGGCATGTTCCTTTAGTTTTGTGTTAAGTGTTGAACTATATTTATGTGGTGAACATCAATTAAAGCTTCCCAGCCTTTTCAGACAGATAAAGTCCTTAAAACTAACTTCCTGCTTGAGAAATTGAAATGTTAAAATCCTTTCTAAAGGGCTCTAAAGGGTTTAAAGCTGCAACAAAGGAAAAGCTTTCTAGAGCTTACTCCATATTTCTGTACTAAATTTTCAAGTAGGTTTAACTATGCAAGCCAGAGATTTGCTCAAAGTCACTGGGTGCAGGTTCCTAAATCACCAGGCTCTCACAAATTCCATATCAGTCCTTTGCCCTTGGACTACCCTTCTCCTACTGTGGAGCAGAATGGCTGGCTAATTAATAAGTGTAAAAATATTTGATCTTGATGCTCACCTAAGCCCAGGTTAGTGCAAAGAATAGTTCAGCTCATTAGCCAGGAGCTCCTCAGGTGCCAAGAATTGGGCTCTCACTTCAGTAGGCTGTTCTACAGCAAGGGGAATATCTGTCTCTTATTAAAGATAACAAGTGCTCAGCCCCTATGGCTGTGGGAGCTTTTAGGAGTGTGTGAGTCAGATCATCAGCTGTGCAGGGTGCTGCAGGAGGAGATAAATGCTTTCTCAAGCTGCTCTCCTTAGAGCTCCGTGAGTGTGTTGTACCAGCTGTGTCCCTGGTGCTGAGGAAGCCTGGGCACCAGCCCAGATTAAATGCCCAGCCTAAACCCTTAAGAGCAATTATGACACCTGCTCTGTCCTCTTCCAAATGCTTCTGGATGCCCCTGGTGTACAGTTCCTAAGGTCAGTGGTCAAACTCTAGTGGAGGTGCCTGAAAACAAACGTGTGTATTATCTTTGATTCTCTCCCAAACCCTACAAATCCGGCCAGGAAGAAAATGCTTTGCCTGGAGCACAAAGGGTGGAAGGAAGAGGCTGTTAATCCAAATGAGATATGTTAATATTTGGATCATAATATAGCACTGAAGACCAGGAGTTGTTGTATTCTTTTCTAATGATGTTGGCATTGCCTCTGTTTGCACTGAGCCTCTGTGTAAGCAGGAGTATGCCCCCTTAGCCCTTTTTTATTATGTATCTTGTGTTATTGTATAAGGAAAAGTGCTGGGTACCCCTGTGCTGAATTAGATGAATCTCCCTGATTCTGAACAGCTGCTCCAGCTGTGGGTGGGACTGGCCCCTATGCAGAAGTTAAACTTCTAAGACCGGGTGTTTCCAGTAAACTTAGGTGAGCCCGTAGAAAAGGCCTTGGGCAGGTTCTTAGTGCTATTTACAGCAGATCTTATTTTCTGTTTGCTACAGCCACATTTTTACTGAAACAAGTTGTTTAAATTGGTGCATATATAAAATTTCATGGCACTTTTGAGACTGTTTGCACTGGTCATTCTTCACAGCAGCCAGGCCAGTCTGGTTCCGACATAAATGCGACCAGGAGATGGCAGCGTTGGTGCGTGCAAGGAGTACCCAAAAGTTGGAACGCTTTTCCCTCAACTGACAGAGGAAAGAAATTACCTTAATTTAATTAGAACATACGCTGTCGTAGCAATACATAGGTAAATGTTAATGAAATGGACCTGGTTTTAGCTTTTGTTCCTGACTGGCTAATGCAAGTCACTAAATTAAAAATGCGCATGGGTTTTTTTTTTTTTGTCTAAATACTGGAGTCAGCCTTTGACCCAGTAATGGGTCGTATTTTAGGTATTGAAATTCAATACCCTCTTGCTCAGAAGTGATCATAGCATTAAAGAGATGGAAAGGTAATAGGTGGTAATATTGTCATTTCTGCATACCTGCTCTGTAAACTGTTAATAGCTTTGCTTGTAGCTGTAAAATCAGGTTTTCCTAAAGTTTAAATTTAAAAATTCATGAGCCTTTTGTTTCAGTATTATTGCCTTCCTGCCCTTATGGTATGTATACATGTGCATTGACATTGTGTTACCTGACCTGGTAAATAAGGAAGGAGCTCATAGGACAGCACCTGAACTTTCCCAGGATCTTGATTCTGTCTTTTTGCTTCCATCAAAAGATGGGAATAGCCTCTGGCTCCTGAGCTTGCTTGGGAAAATGAGCATGGCCCCTATCAACAGGGTGCTGTTGTCTGATGCCCTAATATCAGCTGAGGCTCCACTGCTGGAGCCTCCTCGTGGCTGGATGGGGATTTTTGGCACAGAGCTAATTTGTCACGAGGTCACCCCCAAATCCAGCAGGATGCCCCAGGAATGGCCTGAGCTTGGTGGGCTGTGTTGTGCTCTTCAGTGTCAAGCAGCAGGCTATGTCTGTGAGAACTAGAGATTAAAAAGCAGTTTCTTCCTGGGGCCATGGTGATTAGGGAGATGAATGCCCCCCACCCCTGTGTGGGGCCACGTTGTTTTCCATGTTCTGTGTCTTTTAACCCTGTGGTGGATGTGGCTGAAAGCGTGGACGTGGGCAGGTGCTGTGGGACAGCTGCACACCTGCATCTTTCACCCTTCCTGTGCCATCTGCTTATGGCTTTAATGTCTGAAAATGGAAGTGTGGACTCTGCTGGTGCAGTGTTTTTAGAGGACACGACATAGAAGTGTGGACTCAAATACACAGTGAGGGGTTTTTTTTAGATGAGGAAGGAAGTTTTTATTTTGGGGTTTGCAACCTGTTTTATAAAGTATTCTGATACAGGTCAGCATCATTGGCCAAAGGAACCACCTCTCTGGTCCCACTGGTGGAACAAGAGCAGAACACATTCAGAAAATGTGTGTGACATTGTTTTGAGAACCAAAACCTATTCACAAAAACCAGTTTTTGAAAGAGAAGTTCCCAAAAGGTTTTCCCTCAGGAACAGATCAGCCACTGACAGGCTGAAAAACTCTCTCAGGCTCAGAAAATCATGTCCACAGTGCAGTGCTATCATAGTGGTGCTGCTTGAACATCCTTGTCCAAGAAAGCAAAGCCTGGAGACGTGCACTGTGTTCTTTTACCTTTAGCAGGCTTGCCTGGAAGGCGCTGCAGTGATTGGGATCAGAGCTGCGATTGTGATAGAGTTGAGATTTTTCTGCACACGCCTGCTCAGGCTGTTACTTCTTTAATAAGATACATGAACTTAATCTTGCATACTTCCCTTTAGAGACCTGTTCTCCACATCAAAAGGCTGCTGGGGTTGCTGTTGATAGGAAGGTGCATGTGTAGGAACAAACAAGGTAACACGCTGTAAGTTCAGGTGCACAGTGAAAATGTCACCGTGCAGTCTGATGTTGGCAGCTGCCACTCGTGGCTTTTTGAATACCACAAGTGCCCTGTGGAGCCAATCTGACAGCGCTGCCTGGGTGACATGAGCCTTTATTTCCTTTCAGAACAGCACAGTGTAATCATTGTTTTTGTTCTTGTGCAGCCACAGACTCCCTTGTAAGCGCAAATTCAAATGGAAGAAACATCAAAGTTAATTTGAAATGAAATGCACCCCAAGTAGTCCGGGGGAAATGGAGACATTACTTTGTAGCCACCCTTCTCCTGCCAAAACTGCAGCACCCCAGATGTCAGGAAGCCACTCTGTGCTCTTTGTCTGGTCTTGATTGACTAGATTGTTTTCATCCCAGCCTTTTTAAAGCTTTCCTCCTGCCTCCATATTTTTTAAGGAATGAAAAGCTAATATAAGGACATGGAGTGTTATGAAGCATGAAGTTCTATAAATATTTATGCTGAACAATCAAAAAAACTTGACAGTTCTTATTTTCTTGACAGATTGGGGTCACTTGTTATTTTTGACCCTGAGAATTGAAGAGCACATGAAGTTAGATCTGTTTGTAATGACTTTTGGATGTTGTTGTCCAGTAAACTTGCAGGAATGTAACAGGATAACAGATTTTTTTCTCGGTGTCTTTGTGAAAATGAAACTTAAACCTTGTACTGTGTTACCAACAAATGACCACTCAGGTTACTGGGTCTGTGCAATCTCCAGTGAATTCCTGTGCTTTCTTTGGCACACGTGGATTTCCCAGTTAGCTGCTTGGTTTGCTACTTCAGATGGGCAGCTTTCACCTGGGCTGCTCTGCCCTTGAAGTACTCTGTGATCACCTTTATGTCTGGGAGTGTGTTCCTGAGCTCAGCACAGGATGGTCTCAAGGCAGCCTAAAAATCTGGCAAAGGCCTGTGGGGTCTGCAGTGCTTTGCCACCAGTCCCATCACTGCTTTAAGTATCCCTGGAGCCAACTGAGGACAAACTCTGCTTAAAATTTTAAGTGCTGATAAATAGGCATTTTCTAGACCCCACACTTCAGGGTCTTCATTCTATGAAATGATGTGCACACAAGCTTCAACCCCTACCTGAAGCCAAAGTTGCAGGTGAATGCTTAAAATCCAAGCCTGGCTTTTTCAGCAAAGCTTGAGCTTTGTGGCAGAGCCACATTATTACATCTGTAATATGTATCTGGCTGCAGAGTTTAGTAAATTCATTCTGCAGGAAAGGATCAATCCAATGCTTCACCTTGAATGAAGTGTGGTGTGTATTTTAAGGTAAACCTTGGAATACGTTGAGTCTAAAGCTGAACAGAATGGCTCCTGCTATCAGTCACTAGAGGGCACAAAGGAATTACCAAAAAAAAGAGTTTTTTAGTCTAATAGTTCTGAATCTTCACTTTAAATCTGAAAGTGGGGGAAAAAAATTCCTGTGACTGCTAAAAGACAGGATGGATTCAAATTTTGGTTTTACCAGTGATTTTTCTCCTCTCAAATCTACTTCTGTTTTCAAAGTTAAAAATGCCAAGGGTGCTTCCATGCTCCTGCTAGTATAATTTCATGATCAGAAAGTACATGAACCTCAGAACAAATGCACAAGCTGCTGATAAACAGCTTTTAAGTCCTATAATTCCAAACCTGATTTCCTTATTTGTCAGGTTTCTGTTCTTGGAAGCAGTGTTGGCTGCATGAAGGGGAAGCCAGCAATTGCTGCCTGAGCCTCTGGTTGTTTTGCAGGTTGCCTGTCTCATACGGGTTCCATCCGAGGTTGTCAAGCAAAGGGCCCAGGTTTCCCCTTCCTCGAGCACTCTCCGGATTCTCTCCCACACCTTGAACCATGAGGTGAGTTCAGAGCAAAATTTCTAAAAATTTTCCTCCTTCCCACTCAGTGCCATACACATCCAGAAGCATTCCTACAACTTTATTCCAGTTCTGTGCTTTCCCAGCTCTTTTCCATCTATTCTTCTGTTCTTAAAAGTGATTGGCATGTTATGATTGAGGAAACCAAACCCCCACCTCCTCCTGGGGCATGCATTTACATGCATGCTCCAAGCAACTCTTTTTTCTCCTCTTTTTATATGGGATACCTACATTTAAAGATGAGGAGAGAAATAAAAGGGGATTTAGCTTCCAGATTCCAAAGCTCTGCTTGTATTTATGCAAACAGTGCTTGTCTGGGGCAGCAGGACTTCGAGTCTCTGTGTGTAGTTTGCTGAATGGTTCCCAATTTTTGAAGCAGGCTTTGGAGGGAATATCCAAAAGGCACCATTTCAGAGAGGCTCTGGAGGAGCCAGGAGGAGCTCTGGAAATGAGTGCTCATCCAGCATTGGTTACTTTTGAAAAATAAGGGTCTTTGTCTTCTTCTCAGGAGTTATGCTGTTCCCTCCTATGAAAAGCTGTTCATGTCTGTTTTAGCAGAGTTTCACAAGGGGGGATTTTCAAGCTGTGATCCATAAGAGAAAGCAGCTCCTAAAAACTGTGTGGGGAAAAATATTACAACACATTTTCTGAGTGTAAACCCCAGGGAAAGGAAGACATAAATATGACCTTTAAATGATCCACTTGATTTTTATTTGCTTTCAAATGGAAACTATTGTGATAACCCTGAACAAGAGGGTCACTAGAACTTTTTTCTGTGACTTGATTCTGTTTTAAAATTTGATTCTGTCAAAGCCATATGTTTTTCCCTTTCCATATAGCTGGCCAGAGAACCATAAGCCTTGCCAAACACTTGAATTAAGGGCCCTATAATAATAAACAACATAATTTTATATGCACTTATAAAATAAGTTTTAATTGTTTTGAGTATTTTCAGCTGGTTAAAAATACAAAACATTTGTCTTGATAAAGGCTCTGAATAAAGGCAAAGGAGTTGAAAATAAAACCCTCTGGCATTGTAAATAATGGAATACAGTGTACAGTGTTGTAATCAATACAGTCAATTTGAAGCTGAGGTGTGACACGTTAGGGCTGTAATGCTTGCCTCATAATCACCAATAAATTGTGGTCTTTGACAAACTCATTCCCCCTGGATGATGCTTTCTTTTGTTGGTTTACAGGGTATTCAAGGACTTTATCGGGGTTATACAAGCACAGTATTAAGAGAGGTAAAACACTTGTCTTCTTCTTTTTTTATTTTTTTTAATTGCTTCCTTTGCCTCACTTAGTTTTCTAACAAGAGATAATGGTACAATTGAGATCAGTTGCTCTAACCTTAAACTCTAAATCCCAGCATATTTTGTTCTAGGTAAGTTACCAGCCTGTAATTTGAATAGAATACTGATAATGGGCATTAAAAGTCAAAGAAAACCTTTGGTACATGCAAAAATTCATTTCCCATCCTGTCTCCCAGTTTTGTTGCTGCTAAATTGAAAAAGGATGGAAAGGTATATGTTAACATGAGAAAACCATGAACTAAAGTACTGGAAACTTTCTCAAGTCTTGTGATTGCATCATGTGAACTATGTATGCCAACAATGGTGAGCTGGTGGCATCAGGCCAAGTTTAGCACAGACAGATTTAGGCTTTCTTTAAGTATATTTGTCAGCAAATTCCAAGGGATTATTTGTCATCTGTATATAGACAGGTTTGTGCTCCCTCTTTTTTCTTTTTTCCTTTAATGTGTGAAAGAAATGCATTTAGTCACCCAGTCTGTAGATTTGGTATGGCATTACTTAACTCTAAATCAGAAGTATTTCACTGTTAGAAAAAAAACAAATAGGGTTAAAAATATTTTGGTCCACTCAGAAGAAAAGGAGTTCCTAAACTAAAATCTTTTCATAAATGTACTGTAAATTCTAGGATTAGTGTCATAGAAGTACTTAATATACTGTGTGAATTGAGGGCAGATTATAACAGAAGTAGAAAAATCTACTGAGAAACTCCCTAAACTAAAATTGTTTCAGTATCAGATCCCAAGAGATCATCTTTTGACGAAATAGAATTTGCATGATGTGTGTGTACCTCAAATAGAGAGATCAGGCTTGGTTCCTAGGAAAACATCAAATCACAGAAAGGTTTGGGTTGGAAGGGACCTTAAAACCCATCTTGTTCCACTCCCCCACCTTCCACTATCCCAGGCTGCTCCAAGTCCTTTCCAACCTGGCTTTGGACACTTCCAGAGATGGAGCAGCCACAACTTCCAGGGTCCTGCCACCCTCAGAGGGAGGAATTCTTCCCTGGCACATGACTGGATACAGCCACTGGTGTCCAGGAAGGGCTCTCCATGTGACATTTTTCCATGTGACATTTTTCCATGTGACATTTTGATGTGGTGTGTGGGTTTGTCTTCTCCTTCTGGAACTCAAGTGAATGAAGTAGGTTTGGATCTTCCTCCTTTTGTTTTAAACACAGATCTGTTGTCTGTGTTGCCATTGATAATAAAGCCAGTTGCAGAGGCTTTTTAATCTTCATTCAGTAACTCTGCTTTTTAAAGCCTTTCTTCATGCTGAAAGGTGTTTTCAGGACAGTTGTTGGCTGGCTTGTTACAAGTACAGAATAAAGACGGGTATTACCTAAAATAAGAAACACCCAACTTGGTGTTCTTTCAAGTGCTGACAAATACTAATGCATTGCAGTTTTTTTTAACAGTTTTGAATGTTTAAAAAATTATTATTTGTGCAAAGATGACACCTGCTTTTCTGAAATGTAACCCCCACCCCAGCTTTGTCCTGCACTTACTTTCTGGCTCACTAAACGTGTTATTCACTCAGATTTCATTTGCAGACAGGCACAAAAGACGAATGAATACGAATCATTTTGATTTCTCAGAGGAGTTCTGAATAAATGAATAAATTTGGATCCCATTGAGTACAGATTTTGCATACTAACAGGTAGATAAAGCACATGGTTGCTACTGTGTGCTATTCTCCTTAAAATTTGTTTTGACATATGTCAGGGTGGTAATTAATTTGCAGACCATATTCATGGCACAGTGTGTGACCCTGCTGAGATAACTTTGTTTACTCAAAATGGCAACACTTTGTTGGAAATTTAATGGGAGTCCTCTCCATTATGTATATTCATAAAAGATCCTTCAGAACTGATTTCAGTTGAAGTGTTGCTTTTTGGGACAATCTGTCCAATAGAATGAGAAATAAATGATTACCAAATGAAATGTGCTTTCTCTTCAAAATGAAAGAAATCATAGGTGATGTTTAAAAAGAAAAAAAATTCCTTGAATTTAACACTGTTAAGGCTGATGCATTCTTCTGGCACTAAATTTTGTAAAGCAATGACCACTTGAGTAGCAACAGCTTAATACACCTTCAGCTGGAGCTGTTGTAAGCTTGACATTTAACCTTGGTATTTTTCCTTCTCTTTGAGTACACTTCTTCCTTTAAGGTCTTTATTTTCAGATAAAAATCTATATTAATTCATTATTAGACACATTGTGGTAGCTTCATAGCATATATCAGCTGGTATTTACTTCCAGCTGACTTTTATTCTTACAAGGTTTGTTGACATGCTTTGGTTCTCTTACCTACACAAACCCATTTGTTTAGTTATAATAGAGTGGGAATTTTTGGATAGAAGGGTCTTCAATACATGATTTCCTATTTAAAAAACAAAATGGAAGAGGCTGGGAATATTGATGCAAGAACTGATACTCTTGCACTGGCAAAGTTCTTGAGCTAGAGTTTAAGAAAGGTTTATTTTAGCTGTTGCATTGGTATAAAATTCTGTGTATTCTATCAAGCAGATGTCTGGACAGAGATCAGCTTGCCAATTGATTGAATTTCAGTGAAAATAAGTCTGTTTATAAATGGACTGTGGTGTGGAAGCCTCATCTTCTTGCTTTAGCATAGCAGATCTCCTCAGGACAGCCTTACTCTGCTCCATGTAACTGGCTTTAGCTGCTGTGCTGGTGCAAGGTAGCTGTTTCATCCTTCAGTTTTGATTCTCACTCTGACATCCCCTTTATCTTCTCAGAATGCTTCCTGAGCAGATGGGTGTTAGAAGAGAAAGAAAATGGCTAAATATGTAATGCTTTTGGAAATAACATTGAGTCAACCTCCAGGCTTGAAAGTTTTGGCTGTGACTCTTCTCACCTTTTTGGTGCCTCTTCTCTCACATCTCCATTACATTTTGGTCTTTACATCTTCCTTTGATGTAGTTACACTGAACTAATCCTAAAATGGAAAGGAAGGTGAGGTACAGTGCATCATTCTCTTGGCAGTAGAAGCCTGAAAGAGACATGTGTGCTCCAAGAGGAATGCTTTTGTAATAAAGCACAAAGTGGGAGTGTGGTTATTAGGTTGCTCAATGAGACTTTGAATAAATGGCAGAAACCAGAGGCTGTGAAATGATGTGGAATTCCCATGATGTCATTTCCAAAGCAAATCCAAGTGAGAATTGCCCCTTCCTATGGCAGTAGTGTACCCGTGTGCACCACTGTAGAAACTGGGTCATGCTTCTGAGATCAGTCAATGATCAGGTAAATTTATTCATGTTTTCCACAACAGAGACAAGTTAACTGGTAAAATTTCCAGCCGTCTCATAACAAGGCAGGAGCAGACTATAAATCCACTGCAAATCCTTTAGAATTCCTAAATGGGAATGGAGTTCTGCTGCTGAGATCTTATAGAAGCAAATGGAGCCAGATTTTTAATTCCTGCATAATTCATTTTATTAACTATGACCAAGTAGAACATCTGTTAAAATTCCATAATATTCAGTTCATGGGAAAAAGAAAGAAACCCCTGAGTTCCCATTGGAGCTCTTCCATTTCCGTTCATGTTACAGGGCTCCAGCAGATGTCTTAGAGGACATTCTTATGAATGAGGGGACAGCACAAAAGAAAAGGAAGTGCTTTGTCCAGTTTCCCCGTGTACAGTGAATTACTTCACTGGCATGTCTGTGTGCAGGTTGCAGCTTTGCAGTAAATCTGGTGTCCCTTCTGCCCTGAATTACCATGGTTTGGAAGAAAAGAGCAAGTCCACAGTGGGTGTTCTGTGTGCTTTTAATCCAGTTTTGTCACTTGTAAAAATATTGCAGATGGACAGGCCTCTATCTTTTAAGTAGATTCAAAAGGAGCTAAATTAATATTAAACTTTCTTAAAGACAAAGGGGATGGAGAATGACTGGCTCTCTGTAACTCACAGATGTCTTGGAAGGAGACTCAGAGTCACTTTCAAATGTTGGTCTTTGCTGTGCAGGTAGCCCTGGCTGAGCTTGTCCCCTTCAACTTCTCTGAGACAATTCAAACTCTGCTTGTTTGGCCTCCATTCAGGTGGAGGTGGCAGTGATGCTTTACTTGTCAATGTTGTTTCAGAGCTCTGAGTTTGAAAGGAGCCCCCTGACAAACGTGACCCCACATGGGTACCACACACTCTTGGCCTTGCTTTAGGCGACAGCTGAGTTGTCACTTGAGGCAGGTGTTGTTAGTGGACACAAAATGGAAGAGTGGATTCAAATTACAACAGTGAGGTTTGATTTTAATGAGGTAGAAAGTTTTGGTTTTGGGGTTTGTAACCCTTTTTATAAGGTGTTCCCATACAAGTTAACATGACTGGCCAAAGGAGCCACCTCTCTGGTGCCATTGGTGGAACAAGAGAAAAACCCATTCAGAACAGCTGTGTGACATTGTTTTGAGAACCAAAACTTACTTACAAAAAGCAGTCCTTGAAAGAGAAGTTTCCCAAAAGGTTTCCCCTTGGGAACAGATCAGCTGCTGCCAGGCTGAAAACTCTCAGGTTTAGAAAATCCTGTCCATAGGCAGTCTCAGATCTTTAAGTTAGTGCAGCTGTGGGTTGGTTTGGGGTTTGTGTGTTTGTGGTTTTCCCTTCAGTATATGCAAGGCAGAGCCCTGAGTGGATAAAGGCAGCTGCTGCTGTCTTGGGAGGGAGGGAGTGATAGAATAACTTAGGGAAGAGAGGGCCAGCCAGTTCAAAGTGTGCTGCTGCATTAGTGAGTGGCAGCAGTGTGACAAACAGCAGCAAATTCCAGAGAGCCAAGGAGAAATAACATCTCCTGAGGAGGAGGTACTGGCTTGTTGTGCATGTTCCACAGAACTGCTGTCCTTTTACAAGGTGTGTCTCAAAAGGGCTGTGGAGCACCTGCAGGGCAGTCTTTGCAGGTGAGGAAGGAGCTAGAAGTAAAAAAAAAAACCACAAGCACAAATAAACAAAGAAAAAAGCAAAACACAACAAAAAACCCTCTTAAACAACGTTCTGCCTTGGGAGAGGGAAACTAAAGCAACTAGCAGCCAAATGGGCCTTAAAGGCACACCTGCTTGCATTTTCCCAGTTTTAAAGGGTTGGTGAACAAAGGATGCTGAGGGAGGTTTGTACAAAAATGTAAAATCCAGTTGTGATGTGTTGACCCTGTGGACTGAGGGTTGGAGGGGATTTCTGAGGGCTGAGCTCAGTAGGGCACACTGCAGACAGGGAGGTTGTTTATCCATTTAAGGTAGTTTTGCATGCTTTTCTTTTGTTAGGACATCTTTATATAAATATCCTGTTCTCTGAGCTGTTAGAGAGTTTTTTTTTAAAGTTTATCTCTGTTGCTGTAGGAGAGAAAGAATGTTATTAATACATTCTTTCACTTGCACAATTAAAACTTTGATCTTTTGTCACTTTCTGTGTATTACAGAGCAGATGTCGATAGAAACAGGCAAACAGGACACTATCTTAGTACAATATTTGGAAAAATAAACATCCTCCTTAGTGAAATATGTGCAGTATCTGTCTTTTGTTACCTCCTGGAAAACCAAGCTGGCTTTATGCAATTTTGTCACTCTGGATAGGTTAGATTTAACCAGGAATTTGCCAGGCAGGAGCTGTAACACTGGTTTTTGACTTTTAAGTGAGCAGCCAGCATTTCTTTGGCTTGGGTGTTTCCATACAGAGCATCAGCAGCCTCATGAAAGGGATGGGGGCTGTAAAATGGATTAACAAGCTTTGTGGAAAATCATGCAGAGCTTATGTGACTTCAGGATTAATGGGAAGAAGTTGAAAAATAAGTTCCTGCTTCCCACTCTTAACATCACTTTGTCTTGGGAAGCCCATCCCTGGGTTTGTATCAGCTCCTGTACCACTCATATCATCCTAGGTGTCAGTGTTCAAGGGATTTTAATTTTGGGGGTCTGTGAGGGTTAAAGGTAATTATTGAGGGGTAGGAGCAGGAGACAAGTCTGGGGGAAGGCCTCAGGCACACCCTAGCTTGTGACCTGGAACACCAATAAATGGATAAAATGAATAACTCCGCTGCTCTAGGTTGTTCTCATTACCTTCTCCCTGAAAATGCTGGAATAGTACTTGGAGATGAAAATGGAGATCTCACAAAGCAGTTGTAAATGACTTTTACAGGCTACAAAATAACCCTGTTTTTTCTAATTTACCAGTTGTGGGAAATAGGTTTTGTGACACGCCTGAATGGTGGGCAGAATCCTAAAGCAAATTCCTTGAAGTTTGGGAGGAAGGAATGAGGGTTTTTTGGTTTTTTTTTGGTCAAGCACATTTACAACCAAGGTGTTCTGGTTGAACACTCTCTTGCTCAGGCCAGGTGCAGTATCCATATAGACTGGCCAGAAGCAGAATTCAGCCATCCTTGGTGCCATGGATGTGGTGTTTACCAGTGGAGCACACAGTTACCTGCATCCCTCTGACATCTCTCTGACATCAGGAGAGGTACAGGGAAAAAAAGAATTCCATATATGCAGAGTATTTCTGTATTTTGAAAGCTACAGCCTTGCAGCTGGGGTCTTTGAACAGAAGAGCACTTGGAAAGCCATGTGCACTCAAAGCATAGTGTGTGATTTGATAATGCAGATTCTTTCCAGCTGAATGTGTGTGCAAGCAGGGTCTTGCAGGAAGCGTGTCCTGCTCCAGACTTCCAACAAAGATACCATTTCCATACATTCTCAAAGCAGCTTACTAAAGTGCTTCTGCAAATGCAGCATTCATGGTGTAGGAATGTGTTTTGTGGGTGGGTAGCAGCACTGTGGGCAAGAAAAAGTTGGGAAGAAAATAATACTGTGAAGAAAAAGTTCTGGTTTTCTTTGTGCTGTGTTATTTTTGTTTCTTTTGTTGATTTTTTTTGTTGTTGTTTTTGCTTTTAAATAACCTAGGAGCTCTATTTGCTACACTGATTTCTTTGATTTCTACATGTTTCACAATGGGTTGAATTTTTGGCTGAGTGGTGGCTTTTAGCTATAATTTCTCAGCTATATTCCAACATGGGAAACTGTATTTTGTCTATCTAAATGCTTTCTGTAGGTCTCAGTTCCTGTTTTGCTAAGTTGTAGAGTAATCCTGCTGATGGCTAAAGGGTTGCTGGGCTGTTTTTGGTGAAGGCCACATTTTGTTGGTGGGTGAAGCCACTTTTGTATGTGTGTGCTGGAGTGGGTCACTCTCTAGCAAGAGAAAGATAAATATGTGTAGGGCATATATTTATATAAAATATGTACAAACATACACGTGGATACTTCTATATGTAAAATGTAGTATTGCTTTTAATAATTTCTTGTCAAGGGTCTTGGACTCTCTGAAGCAACTAGTCCTGTAAATGTGTGTGATTGGTCTGGAACAGCAAGCAATTTAGCAATTTCCTGAAAGTACAAGATTTTTCAAGGATGAAATTCTTGCCTGAAGTGGACCAGAACATGATTTTACAATGGAAGGCTTTCACTTGCAGGATCATGCTGCTGTCAATATTAATAGCACTTACCTGCTTTTTCAGACTTAGGCTACTATTTTCTGCTTTCTCTGCACGTGCTAAAAGTAGAAGCACAGTTAAAAGAATCAGCAGTCAAAGAATTGAATCTGTAACCCGAAGATTATGGTAAAGGTGTGAAAAAGAAACCAGATCTATGGCAGAGAGCTTATGTAATTTATCAATTATGCTAATGATTGGAAGAAAGGCTAGAGAAGCACTTGTGAGAGAGTGCCACAAGAACGTGGCTAAGTGCTTAAGACACATCATATTTCAATTATTTTGAAAGACTACCTGCTTATCATCTAGCAGGAAATAGGAATTGATCCCACTGTTCTGAGTGCTGGAGAAGTACCCCTCAAAACAGAAAATACTGAAAGCCATAGGGTATTTTAAGGGCCAGAACTGGCTGGTTTTAGAGGATGGAATAAATTAAACGGCTTTCTTAGCTTGCTCCAAGGGGAATCTCGGGAGCGCGGTAGGAATTTCGGGCAGGGAAAGGAGCAGGGGAGCGCCGCGGCAGTTCCCGGCTCGGCCGGCGGGGGGCGGCAGTGCCCCGGGAAAGCCGCGGGGGCGAGCGCGGGGGCGAGCGCGGGGGCGAGCGCGGGGGCGAGC